>DWEC01000670.1:0-15819 GCA_018245735.1 Microceris miodesmiata
CCCATATATTGCCATGGTTTCCCTTGCAGGAAAAGTTAAGTTATGGCTCGGATTTTCTTGTATGAACATTATTTTGAGTATGGTGAAATACAAAAAATACATGCATATATATCTTCACGCCGAGTCCCTTACGAGGTACGCAAAGAGCACTGAAATATTATACAATAAATTGTATTCTATGTACTTTGATCTGTAAACGTTTCGTGAGTATCTATCTATATATTATTGAATTAAGTACTGGCTTAACTCACATATGTTTTTCCGGATAGCCCGTCTAGTTTCGGTCCTATTCGATCTCCTTTTTCATATTAAACGTCTCGCCAATCGCGGTGAGTTTGCGGGGGTAGCAATTACAACTTATTCATTGGATTTCACTTTATAAACTTTCTCTGTGATGTACATTGAAATTGGGAAGTATTAACATGTATACCTATTCTCACGCCTATTTTTGATATGGGTAGGCGGAGGCTAAGGATCTCTACCTGCTATAGTTCTTTCAAGTTTCTTTCGCCTCCTACCTTCATTAAAATCGTTATACTTTCTCACCTATCAAAGATAATATGGAAGATATATTCAGTGTCTAAATGAAAAGGTCTTCTAGTGTCCATGGATGCACTGGCTAGCATTCGCCAACCCTTCGATAAATTTCGCATCGCTAAAGCCACATCATGTAGTTAATATTATTTTAACAGCATAATATAATATATCCCTTAGCATAATTGCTTACATTATTCACTATCCATCAACTCATATCTATGTATTTAAAAACGCTAACCATCTCCAAAGAAATATATCAATGTTTTACCCAAAAACGTATATTTAAGATTAAAAACGATCAATATTTTCAAAAATCCGTACAAAACACACAAACTAACGTTCCTTCATATAAACGATAGCTATTAAAAATAAACATATTTTTCCCGACGGGCCAACGTATATGTATGTATCTATTCATGTCTATAAACATAGATATTATAAATGTGTGCAACACTCAATATTCTCTATTCTATAAATATCGGTGAACACAGTGTGATATTGAAGTTATAAACGCGTTATGGATGTAGCCGGGATTGGAGATAAATCTTAATTAGAAAGTTTTCAGCTCAATATTTTAGTGAAAATTAATTTAATTTTCTTTCAATGCAAAATTAAAGCAATAATATTTACTTGTCAAGCTATTTATTATTATGTCTCTGCACATAAAAAGGTAAGAAGCAAGAGTCCAAACATTGGCCAGTCACGGCTATATCCATGCACGCAGGTTTATTGTTAAAATAGTTACCTAATTTCCGAATAGGAATCATGTAATATATAATGTATCTATACTGGAAGAATTTACTATTGTCATAGGGGAATAATATTTAAATAGTTAAGCTGATGCCCTGACAGTTCTGCGTTCAGAATTCGAATATATCCATCTTTATTAATTTTTTTTAAATGTTGTGTTTACATCGCGTTCTGATATCAAAGTTTATTGGTTTTATTTTTTTTTTTTATTTGTTTTTCGAACGCAGAACTTAACGGTGTGTATGCAACCTCCGTACTTCCGAATTTACAAAGAATATTCATTTTGAAAAATTTAAACGTTCTAATTACTATCACTGCCATTTTCAAACGAATTAGGTGAATAATTGGTGTTACTATAGTAAAGTATAGTGTTGTGATAGGGTTATTGGACGTACTGTAGTGTGTGCACATCCTTATATAATGCCTCTGCCCCATGTGTGTTAACGCTATGTGTAATATAATGCCGAGATAATGAAGGTGTAATAGTAACGAGGTCATCATTTTCTATTTTATTTATTTAAAAACCAAGCTACATCTGTCTAATTTGAGTAACCGTGACGTCACCATATTGTTAACACACAGGTGTGGGGCATGAGCATGATATAATGTATAGGGAATTTTATATCGGGGAGCACTTGCAGTATTTAATTTGTTAATATATAAATGAATAGCAATAATTAATTAGTAATTTTTGATATAAGTGTTTTTAAAAGAAAGTATACCGTAAGTTAAATTACTTATGTCGTAGCCGCTGTAACCTAATATTGTCATATACAGATACTATGAATGATTCCGAGTATTTTAGGTTTTATAATTGTATTATTTATGCACATGGCAATAAATATCTTGGGATATAACTAACGACCGAATATAAAATAATTTATACCAAATGTCGAAGCGCCTGTGTTATGGAAACCAAACAGCTGATAAATTATATATTATTATATACATGTATTATATAGTCACATTTTACACACAGACACAGAACAAACATTTGTGCTTAAATGTGTCTCGAGGAGGAATCACACTCACACATCCTCAGTTCAGAATTCAGCATCACTAAGCATCACGATCAATGGGCCTACGAAATGAAAAAAATTACGTTAAAAATGTCTTTAAAGCCCAATCACTTTATACCGCACATTGCGTTTATTATTTACTCTCGAATCGATTTCATTACTTGTATCTTCACTGAAATCGATAATAATTCAATCAATACAGTAAATTTCCATACGATATTTCTGTCCCTATAATAAATTATATTACACGTATATTATTATTATATTACACGTTTTTCGATAGTTACTTTTAATTAGGGTGTGCCCTTTCTCTTCCGATGCAATTTAAACACAACGTCAAGCAATCTACTCTGGCGTTGTTTGCTTTAATAAATTTTGTATTTTGTCATTAAAATTGTTAATAACAATTCGTCATGGATCGGAATTAACTTTAGTTTTTCACTGTGTTGTGTGATTTATCTTTGTTTCTCTCATGTTTCAGTGGTCTAATAGTCGTGTACTTTCACCTGAATCACATTTTTTTTTTCTTTTATTTATGCGTCATCGTGTACACTTATTGTGAGGGGTCTCCTTCAGAAAGAGATGGTTTAAAGACGAACCGGTCTATTTAAGCGCAGTTTTAAATATCGAAGCAATGGTCATCAGTTTGCTGGTGGATAAAGGCTCCCATTGGATAAAGACTCGTCAGCTTGCCCAATCATCTTTCTGCAGTCTTTCACAAATCGTCATCCCATGAAGCAAATTCTAAATATAAAGCTTCATTGTGTAGAGTATGCTATATTACATACATGTATTTTCCATGCTAAGTTTTTTCAAAATCGCATTAGTAATGACTCTTCAATATAATAACAGTTAAACATAAGAGCTAGTTCAGTGTTTATAATATTTCAAATGTCAAACTATTTAAACGTCAATGAATTTGGATATGAAAAAAATATTGTTATCGTCAGCTTTTAACCCAAGATGAGGCCAGCACGTTCTTGATACTGAAATGATATGTGATATTACTTGTACTTCACTGTTAGTTCTCGATTTTTGTACGTATTATTACTATATCAAGCCAGATTTGTTGGGGTGGGCAGGAAACACAGAGTGTAATGACTAACCTTGTAGGCGAGACGTGGGTCTACATACATCACTCTCTTTATACATATAACATCACGCTTTATAAGTTCACTCTTGGACATAAACCTAATCGGCGCCGGCCCTAAGTTTCGGATCGTCAGACCGTCTGGCAGGGCGACTTTTTTTACTTCGACCGTTCTTTTTAGTTTCAAATACATACTTATTTTGCACAAATGACTATTATAAGGGTCTCTCATAAATAATGTTACTTTACTTTTCACTATCAACTTTGGTTAATTTTTTTTATATAAGATATAACCATTAACATTCAAAGTATAGACCACTGTATTCTACGGTTGTAATCCAACGATTAGAGAGTTCTTATAGTCCGGTATGAAAGCAATCCTTTAGTTTAGAGTTAGTGAACGAAATACGATCAAAACAATTTTGTCCTGATAAACACACATTGCTGATGAGACACCCTAGTGCATATTGGTATATAACTGCAAGTGTTCCACGTATACATTAGGTATATATTGTTGTAAACTAATCTGCTTGCATTTGCTCAATTTCATGTACGAAGATGTTTTTGTAAGCGATCAGTATCCACCGTTATCGTTAGTATGTAACTTTTTGTAATTTATAAATCGTATTAAATTAATTAAACTGAAAATAAAAAGGGTATAAGTTCATGTGATAACGCTTCTGTGTTTTATTTATAGTGGTTTTCTATCCAGGTTTTTTGTGATCCTATTATGGTTACAGAAGAATCATCATCAGCCTACTCCTGTCCACTGCTGGACATAGGTCTTTCTGATAGCACGCCACTGAGCTCAATCTTCAGCTCGTCGTATCCAACCGCTGCCAGCCACTTTGCGTATATCATTACTCCACTTAGCTGGAGAAAAACCTCATACAGAAGAATATATTATTTCAAATCTTATTTCTGTTAGATACATATTTACAGGAACCTAGCCATATACATGGCAAGCTTACTTCACAACCCTTAAGCTAACGTTAGAAAGCATCATTTAGCGTTCGGTAATAGAGAGGCGATCTTAAGAAAAAAAAAATCAAAATTGTTCAGTTAAACGATTGATCGTAAGTTTTTTCTATCTGTCATTTCTATCGTATAAAATTTATCTGTTGATGTTTCTTTGAAATCGGTTCAGCGTTCAGCAAAAAAAAAACGTCCTAAACTCCATAAAGATATTATATTTTTTTGTATAAGAATAGATTAACTGTATCCTGGAGATTTTTTTTAGAGCTTCAGAACATTGTCAGCAAAACTTCACGACGACAATGTTTGCGGTAACTCTTCAGGTGCATTATCGAATAAATTGTTTGCGTTGCTGACGGGCAGACACCTGCATATATATACCTAGCTGTATAAGTATACGAAGAGCAACTGATGCTTTTGTCCAAGGCAATTACACCCCATGTTTTATTTTTAGCTGTATTTATCGTCAAAGCGTTGAATAATTTAATCAGGTCCTGGACACTGAGGAAACTGGAATTATGGAAGAACTGATAATTGTGTGGGGTAGTGAAAATCCTTGGGATATGATATTCATCATCATTATTAGCCTGTCCGATTTTACAGATAGATATAGGTGTCCTAGCGGTTTTTGCACTAGATCCCGACGCTAGTTACGTATGCAGGTTGGTGATCGCACCGTTGGTGGTTGGATTCTCGTACCTCCTATACTAAATGGTAAGAAATTACTGTATCACAGTTTAATAAAATTCTTCTCCACTAACTTCTAGCATGGCCTTTATTTCACTCTATACATAACCGCCATCGTCACTGTAGTTTAGTAAGATAATTAGTGAACTTTTTTAAAACTAATAAAAAAGTTTCATTCAAATCGGTCAAGTGGTTTGACGTGATACAGAATGAGATAGACAAAAACTTTAAATTGCGCATTGGTCAATAATAATGTCTTAGAATGAGAATTTCCCAAAAAATATTCGGAATAAAACTTATATAGGTACGTCTTATTTATTCTTTTTGTATGTAGGTATAGATTTCACAGAACTGCATTTTCTGTAATTCCTTTTTTAACATTTGAAAGTGTCTCTCAATAATGTTAATAGCTGTGTATGTGTGCGTATTTTGTATTTAAGACTTTATATTTTCTAGTCTTTGTTACTGGCTTAGGTTTGTCTGGATTATATGGCAATAAAAATGATGTAGTATTTAGGCACGCTTTGATCAAAACGTAGCTAGTTGTTCGTCGGCGGCGAAAGGTGTTACGACACAATGAAACGGACAAGCGGTATTTCATATTTTTATTTTTTACACTTTACGTCGGTGACCGTAAACGAATTTTACTACAACGCTCCATCGTTCCAATTTCAATTACACGATAGAATGATACTAGAACATAAATATTTCTTCGTTATTATTTAAGATCAAATAGATAATCTTTTTTACACCCTAATGTAACGATATCATTTAATTTAATTTGTCATTATATTATTACGTTAAAATACAACAAATTAAATTACACAACTTATTAATTAATTATACTCTTTACCGGAGAGAACAATCATATCTAAGAGCTAAAATCATTTCAATTACAATTTATAAATACTCGTAACAAAATTGAAGGAACTAAATATTTGAATTTCACTAAAATAACACAATCACAATGTTCACCAACTAAACACTTTAATGTCTTACAATGTATGTATGTACCTATTACACTTTACGTCCTTACATTTGGCTCCTGATAAAAATCGTATTTAATATAATATTATATACCTAAGTATATACTTACAATGATAACGGTGCCATAGAATAATGAATTTAATTATAAAGTGATTCAATTGATATTTTCGGAGATCCAAAATGAAAACCGCGTAGGGTAACATTGGCGGTCGCAGCGTCAGGTGCTGTTGCGATCGACGATGTTACCACCACAAAAAAACGTGCTAACACAGAAACAGTTCCACACTGTATGTAAAATAAGTCAGTGCACATAATTATACAAATTTCCACCAATCGTCGCGCATACAATTAACAAATAACAAAACTTAATTAAAACGTTTCAATTAAAACTTTAACAAAATCACTCTAATACTGCTGAATTTGTACGAATTAGGTAAAATACTACAAATCGACGACACATTTTGCAATCACAAGTCACATCACGTCTCATTGTAACTACCGTTTGATGTTCACAACAAAATCGACAGAGGCCACAAATTATACGAGTATATATGTACGTAAAATACAATCGCCGATACAGTTTTCGATACAGATAAAATTTGAAGGTAATTTTTGGCACATGTACTTAATTATTTACCCCATCGAGTGAAGACGACACCAAAAACAACAAAGATCTGCTAAGTCCATTTCACCAACTCTATTCATCCCCAATACATTACTTGCGACTTTTCTAACAAACATTCACAGAAGTGCAAATGTAATTATTTAATTCGAAATCGACTCGTCGACTTCCGGTAACATATTGATTTATTAGCGAAAAGAAAATATAGATTATAAAGCAATATAACATCTGTTCTGTAAAAACTATAGGTACATATTCAATATAATTCATTAATATATAAAAATCCCTGTAATGATAATATTGTTATAATGACGTGACACTAGGTGTGAAACTACTGCATGTTCTCATCGTTGCCGGGTTATACTGTGATCGTGTGTAATGTACAATTATAAAAAATAGAGTCGTAAATAGTTCAGTCTTCAGTTAGAGTTAAGTGAGAGTATCGTCATATACAAATATAGACGGCCATAATAAATTTCAATCAGTATGTTCATGATTCATTTGCGGAAGTCGCTTCGAATTATAATATGAGTAGTTTCGAATGTATGATTATTTAAAAAATAACCTTTTTAATTCTGTAAGATATTTGGAATGTATGTAAGACTGTCCAACAGGGAAACATTTTAAACGTAATTAAAATAGTGTTGTGTAAAACAATCCTATAAACTTACAAAGTTAACCGTTTACGACTCGCGGTCCATCTAACGCTGGGTGTATATCTAATTTATTAAGAAATCATTGTATACGATTATCTAAAGCCAGATAGGATTGAACCTCGATTTACTCTAACTTTTAATATTCACTAAAATTTCCAAAGCTCCTTTTTATTTGAACATTGAGTGCAGATAATTTATTTGTCTAAACCTGGCGCGCACTGTCCGGTATTCCTGCTACGTTGTTGATAATGTTGTATTCTTTGATTTTGTAATCTGTAATCATAAAACTGCTTACGTCACGATGCGATCGAGACCACCCGAATAGTTACGGATACGCCCGAGCGGGGACTCACGAACTCGCGCCGGTCCCGCGCTCCAACTGATGTACACGACATTCGGATACTGCATTGTTTCTTAGCGCTTTTTCCGTTATCCGATAGGCCGTACACTCATTTTCTTTGTAGACTGCGACCCGAGTTCGTTTCACTTCCAATTATTATTGCTGACGCCTTTTCGTTTAAATCAATCTTATGAATTGTTTTATTTATAGTTTGGGATAATTATAACATGGTTTCAATATTTATCGTGTGTGCCTGTGACTAGTGCGTCGCGGACCCCCCTAATGACTTGTCTGTGTCATCTATCGACATGTCGATGCCTAACAGTTCACTGTTACTTCACTAATACTACAACAATTACAAATACACTACTATTTACCATTTGAGACACTTAATGTCAACTTATTTAATGGTTAATTCAAATTTAATTCCAATTAATTATTTATCAATAACTATTTACATTTAAAATTGTTTATATTCGAATATATAACTATTATTACGAAATATTTTACAAACTTTGGTGAAATGCAGAAGTCAACTCGTACATGTAACATATATCTATATTGGAATCGTATTAACAGATAAGATCATAATATAGGCAAGAATTTATTCGAGAGTCGATCTTTCCCAGGAAAAATCTTAAGAGACTAAGTGATATGGAATTACATCTAAAAATAATTAAAAGATGGAATGTCTGAATGGAATGTCAACAATGAAATAGAACACTTCGCGCGCGAAACGATACCACTAACTTTAACAATCACAACACCTTTCATACTTATTGCACTCCTTCGAAATAAATTATCGCTTATCGCTTATCACTTACGCGACATTAAATATACATTTACAATATTAACACATCTTTAGATATAAATTTAACTAATATATACGTGGACGTCGCCCGCTGCCGAGCGTCGAAGGTTTTCCAAAAAGAATTGCGATGTAAATAATTAAAATTTTCGTCCTAATGAATCTGAAATCAATTCCATGTACTCGAGGTCCAAAGTTACCAGTATTGCACATGAGAACGTTTAAAGTTCAAAGCCTAATTATGCATCCTGGTACACAGAAAGAATTTCAGGTTCACGGTTGCCTTCCCTTCGTAGCGTACCTACGCGACTTACGTCCATGTATGATATGCCACCCAGTAGCTATGACTCGTAGGTCTTTGAGAGATACAAAGCTACCATGGAGAATGCGTGTTGGGTGGCGGAAATTAGAGACAAAAGGTACGGTGCAGTGAAGGCGTTTCAACTAGAGAAGCGAGACGGACGGGCCTAGTCTTGCCCGTTGTGGTGCAGTAGAGTGCGTGTGTCGGGGGGGTGCGGGGGGTGCGAGGGCGCGCGGTATGTGTCGCCTTCTTCGTCCGCAGAATTCTCCTTTGATCGGTCGCTCTTACAGTCCTCCTCCTTCGTGATCCCCGACAGCGAGTCCAGGGCCATCGGCATCGACTGGTACAGTTCTCTCGCTTTCTCACTCGGCGGCAACAGGTGTAACATGTTGAGCGGCATCGGGAACCCCGGCGGGAATTCCGGGTAGAATCCTTGCTGGAACGGGTTGAACATCGGGTTTGAGGCGATATCAGGTTCGGAGCTCGCCGGTCTTTGGCTCGAGTTCTGGTGGTCGTCTTTGTCGTGCTGGTGCTTGTTGGGGTGGTTGTTGTTGTTGTTGCCGGAGTTCAGGTTCAGTACGTCTAATGGGCCGCCGATGCAATCTTTCCTTAGTTGTTCCAGTTTCAGGCTTTTTCCGTATTTACCCCGCACGTACATGAGCAGCGAGTTGTACGGAATGCCAAAGATTCGTGACGCTTGGCTCGTTGTCATTTTCTTGTTCCACACGTGCTGGAGAGCTTCTGTCAGTTCGGCGTTCGTCCAAGATCGAGGCGGGCCACCGCGCGGCGCGCTGTGCTGCCCTTTGGGTCGCCCTGGTGACAAAAGATAAGATATAAATCAGTAAAGGAAGACGTCGGCAGTTTCATGTGCGGGCAACAAAACGTTAGGTTCGCTAATTACGTTATAGAGTCAAAGTTTAGTTATTTACGAGTGCAAGCGGTGCAGGCACGACACGTGCCGTGTACCGCGCTCCGCCGACGTCATTACCGATTACTGAATGCACAACTATCTAATAACCGTGTTTTGCGAAGCCATAACTCTGCACTGGCGGGCGACACACGACGAAATGAGCGGGTTGCCGCGACACGCCGGATCCGTCATTAATTCGACCGAGCACGCGACTGGTGCCGCGGATTTGTCAAAAAGAAAAGCGGACGTGCATACGTCGGCGACGTCGCCTCGCGCAACTTTATAGTTTTATAATTTCGTCGGATCACGTTAACTCGATTCCGATCAGATAATTCGAGGAACGATTCGGATTACGAGCGGAATGATATTTCATTATGGAAATTAGTTTTTCTTTTAATAGTCGCAGCAGGTCACGCGAGGGCGGCCCGTAGCGGGGAAAATTAAAAAGACGTTTTCCATTCGGAGGCGGACTCGTTAGCATTTTACAAGCGAGCATCGGCATGCATGTGACGGCGTCTCGGGCGATGGGCGCTAATCGATCGGCGACTATTGTGCGGAGCGCGACGGCGACCAGGCGCGTATTGAAAGCACACGTTAGACTTGCCGTTTGTTCCCCTACGCGATACGTTATCAGATCGTCTTAATAAACATTGGCCGGGAAACAATGGGCGTTTAACATTTTGCGAGATGCGATTGCGAGACCAGTCGCTGCGGAGATGTGTGATGCAGTCCCAGTTTGCGCATTACTATTATGGACTCGGCCTATTGTTGCTCAATATTAAATGCTCTCTGATACATTTTACTTAACGTCTGCACAGCGTGCATTCAATTCTAAATCATAACGGGGAACATTTTATACGTTAGTCTGAGATGATTAAAATCTGCACGGTACGAACTGACTACATGAAATATGGACTAGTTCGTCGCTATATTTTGTGAGAACTTTCTCGATCGTTTGTTCAGGCGTTTGGACCAGTTAAAAGGTTTCATTTCATGCTTCTTGTAAAGCCGTACTCGAGAGTCTTAAGTACTTATGGTGGAGACAGTATTTGATTAATTTTTGTTCTCAATTATTAAATAATTAGGTTATGTCAACTTACATGTATTTAGCTCTATTCTCGATGTATGTTCAACTACGAGTAACAACTGTCTGGATTTGAAAAAGCTCTTGTAAGACTACACTTATCATAATACAGTATTCGTAATCATACCTTTTGAAAATATCTGGTGATATTAGAAAAAAATATACACAGTTAAAACGCCTCACGTTGCACTACCATTTAAATAGTGAGAACTTTATACTGTTAAAGGTGTATATGGGCGTTGGTTCGACGTGGTGATAAGTAATGGTATCTACCACCATACTATTAAAGTTATTTTGGTATTTCCACAGATCATGTAACCATTTCAAGAGCCAAGAATGATTACAATCTACAAAAGGTAAAGATTAAGTTAAGTTAAAAGATTTGCTCTAGATATTACAGGTTTAATAGATGTTCATGTTGTAATTTTTCAACCTTCCAAATTAGAAACAGATTTTAGATTAGACATAGAGGATTTATGGCTATATTATCCTCTTCCATACTCTGATAGATAGGTAAACTTGTTAGCTAACGATAACTGGTCACCATTGTGTACGAGTACTGGCAACACCAGTGGCTATCAACATTGCCTTTTTTGGCTAAAAATATTACCTATATATGATATTTTTTTAACAGAATACTAAGTGTTTTGGGAACCTTGCCTCACGAGGACATTTTAGATGAAGTTTTTTTTTATATAAATGTTGTTTTTTTATTATTATTTTGTATATTGAAAATGTGTGATATTAACAAAGCGATTAATTATGTAATTCGAATAAAATAATGTATTTCCAACATTAAATTCAATAAAAGTACAATGTCGATAAGCTTACATTTCTTTTTGACGCTGGTGTAGAGCTGCGCGTCAAGGGGCGGCGCGCGGTGCTCCACGTCCATCAGCGGGTACATCTTGTGCTCCATGCCGGGGGGGAACAGCCCCAGGGGCGAGTCGATGCCGAACACTGCAACAAACATACATGTTATAATTAGTCTTATATATGTTTAAGGGATTTACAGTTAGGTAAAAGTAATTAACATTAAAGTTTCCCTCTGATTATGTAAGGGTTGATTGATAAAATGGAAATATTTTGTACGGATTGACAGTTAAGTAAAAGTAATTAGCGTTAATGCTTAAAACACATATGGTAAATATTTAGATTGATGTCAAATGAAGTAAATAAATAAGAAATTCTGAGTTTGGTGTACGGTGAGTTTCCGCTACTCGTCAATAGATGGCGCCACATGTAAACTTAAAATCGTATCGAAGTTTTCTCAATATCGCGCTTACTGTCAAGCTCTCTTCTCAAGCAAACATAATCAAAACTCTTTGACGGATATAATGTTTAAGGTTATGCGCAATAGTATTAACAGTTAGCAGGCGCAAAAAAATTAACATGCTTCCCATGGAAATTGCATTTTGTTTCATGAAAATAAATCGTTTGTGTGAATAGAAATACTTTTTCATAAACATCGGATAATATACGGTTTATTGTACTTAGTGTTTTTAAAGTTGTACTGAGAATTTGACTTTTATTTTTCTAAAGGATTATAGAACTCTGTTGCAGTTTAACTTACGAGATATGACATAATAATAATACGCCTGCCGCTGCTTGGTAATGTTGTGATGTAGCTAAGGATTACGTTAGACAAATCGACTATATATGAGTTGTTCCGACGTTGTAAATATCATATATTAAAGTATTAGGGCAGTGATCAGTAAGTAATGTGCTTAGTATGTTTATTGCATATATGTATTATGTATAACTGTTGTTATTATTGTCACTCCACACCCCTTACGGAGTAGACACAAAGCACCGCACGTTAAATAAATCGATTTCCACAGACCTGTCTTTATTGTTCTATATTGATCATTGTCTTCATACAAGTTGACCGTTTTTGGAAACTTCTAAATATCGTTAAATATAGGTACATATCTACTATTTTATTGAAAAGCTAATAAAAAAACTTTAAGTACATATTAAAACTGTAAAAGTATAATAAAATAATTATGCGCATTGTGTTTTGTGATGTTTCTATTAAAAATATTATGAGACGCGGCTCGATTATACATAGAATTCCAATCGATCGTTTTAATTTGTATTAAAAACACATTATTACCATTTATAATATGATATGTATGTATGATAGATTAATGAAAGTTTCAAAATTTTCCACTCAAATTCCGAAACTGAAAAAAAGTTAATATTTTTATGGATAAATAAATAAATGTAGTACGACTTACGAGCTTTTTATTTCCCGCCAATTACGAACGGTGCAATGCGGGCTGGTATCTCAAAATTAGTATTAAAATATCGTTGTTTCTAAAATATGAATAATGTATTAACGTTTAAACTAGATAAGAGTTATCTATAGTTTAAATTTTACTGTATAATATACTTAAATTATTAAGAAAACATTATAAATGAATGGCGTTTTACATATATTTATGTGAATAAAAAATCACAGGCAATAGTTAGAGGCTGTGGTCTTTCATTTACATCCCTCACCAATTTCGAATAGGGCTGTATGATTGGGACTATTAACGCCAAAACAAATGTCGTTAGTTGTTAATAAGACTATAAGTACACATCAGTATGGTAAATCTTAGTACGAGCGTAATTAGTTAGGATCTTTATTATTCAAAGTTTATGACAGACGCTTTGCTACTTCTAAGGATCAAGACTATCGTCCCTAATATACATAATGGGTTTTTGAAATATACAAAGTATTTGATATGACGAAACTTAAAATACATCAATGAGTGCCACCCAGTCACCAGCGGAAACAACGTAAATGGCCGGCTGAGTGGTGCTTAATTAAATAAATTACATACATAATATTAAGAAACGTTTGCTATGTAAATAGGCTAAATGTATTTACAACGTTTGATTACCGTTGATTGATTAATCAAACTTAAAACGTACTGGACATGTTTCCTAATAATGCACCTTCCGTGACTCGAACCGTTAAATTTACTATTTAGTATTCATATGCAGTTTGTATATGATAGTTTAATTTAATTACTTAATATCGGCAACCGCATTCTCTTTTTAAACGACGATGAAATAATAAGTATACAATTTGGTGATATTAAATTTAATGATGATTTAATTTTCGTGAAATTTATTCGCAATTTGTTCATATTAAAAAATGGGTGAGTGACACATTTTTTAATATTAATATTTTAGTAGGTATAATATGCTGAATGAAATTTAAATATCTGTTAAATTGAAATCTGACAGTTATTTAAGTTAAATTGTTACTTTTAACGTAAGAACTCAGTAAACGAAGTTAGTAAAGCAACTCCTGTCGGTTTTTGCTTGCCTGTTGCTGGTAGATTTTGACAAGCGGTTTCGTGCTTCAGAGAGCACGTCAGGTAGTTGTTCCCGGCTGTTATCATTAGATAACAGCTATAAAGTGTTGTTAGAGCTATCCAAGGCGAGTTTGAAAGGTTTGGCAACTAACTTTTATCTGTACCAATCAGGAATGAAAGTGCTGGTGAAATAAAGACCAGGTCATGTCCGATTAAAGTGATATTCTTAAGTGACCAATTACCATTAAAAGGCCCGTTTGTCAGGTTAAATATAAAAAAGTAGGCCTTAGAAGGTACTAGTGATTTTTAATATAACGTAAAATCGATGCAATTAAACAAAAAGTAACGAGTAAATTTTCTATAATGTACTTAAAAGCTTAATTTGGTGCGGCTACTTGACGCTAGATGGAGCTAGTTGTACGATAGCTTCACGCTGAACTTCTAGTCCAGTATAAATTCTTTAAATATTTGAATACCAAAATAAATATTCTGGTGTAGTTTAATCATTTTCGATAGATATATATTAAAAATGAGATATACATAAAACAAACAAGAATGTGCATATTTTATAAGTGTCAGATATACCTATTTCTAATAGGTACTTCAGATGAACCCAACATCTCAATCATTATAAAATTGTGGGAATTAAGGGACCATAATAATCTATTTAAGCTAATAAAAGTAACAAAATAGATCTAGCGAAGTAATAATCGAACGAAAGCAGCATCATCCCTAGACAGGCTGTTGAAAGAAAGTGGTGCGACTGCATCGAGGACCATTTAAGATTTATGACGAAGGCTATATACTTGTAGAGGGTTGAGCATCGAAACTACTCGTAATTAACTGTAATACCTTACAAATGACAGCGCCCATCGAAGTGAAAGGAAAGAGGATATTTTTATGATATAATTTTATGCAAACGGTTAAACTATTAATAGTAGTTAAGATAGTTCGATTTACATTATAATTTATTATAAATTAAACAACTGGTTTCAAAATCTATGTTCTAAATGATTTGTTGTAAAATATATTATATATTCACATTGAAATCTGTTTAAATAAGACCTTTGTGAGACCGTCTATTAAAAAGGACATTCTCTTTGTCTTAGACGAGGAATAAGAAATCAGGAGACGATGTTACGAGTAATGAAGTGAGGTGATGGTTTGGAAATAATGTAAACACTGTTGCGTTTAGTAGTGTTGCCATATCATAACGAATTTCATTTTATTTATGATTTTTTTTTCATTAACACTGATCCGAATATAATCAACGAGACGGATGTCATTTTTAATTATTATTATGTTATGTCATTTTGTCTTTTTTGTTATATTTCGTATCTTTGTTATCTATCAAATATAAAACAACAGATAATAAAATAATTTCATACATATATTTATTGTCAAAATCAAATTATATTACTTTTCTCGTCAACAAAAAAAAGTGTTCTTATTTCAAATAAGTCACCCAAAACATTTCAATAAACTTAACGTTCTGTTAGTTAAATAAATGCATTCCCATTAACCCAGGCGACATAATACACCAGGTACGATACTAAATATACGGATATATTATCGTAGGAAGGTTTTATGAGAAGAACAGGACAGTGAGATCGCAATAAAGCAAGACGGGTATCGATTTGTCGCATTTGGTTCAACGGACGACACCTAGCAGAAATGCTTATTTACATCTGCGGGACGCCGCTACGTTTATTATTTGATGTATCTCGCGGCTGATATTTAAT
>DWEC01000671.1:0-15817 GCA_018245735.1 Microceris miodesmiata
GATGATGATGTTGCTCATTAGTTATTACCAGACCCAAAATAGTATGTCAACAGGGAAAAGGAAGCAGTTCGTCAAATTAACGCGAAGGCGGGCGTCCCCATTTCGTTATTCCAATACCTACTTGTACTCGTATCGCCGCCAATTATTCATTAGAACATATTCGCATCGCTAATTGTTGTAGCTATCCGTTTTTTTGTAACATTCACATGTCTTAATTGCTATGATTAAGGGAGCTGCGGCTGGAATAAATGCAATGGCTGTTGTTTTGTTTTTTTTTTACTGTTGTGTAGCGGTTTCGTTATGACAGGCCAATTATAAACATACGATTGCTATTGTATTGGGTAATGAAATTACATACGTATCGACCACTTACTGTATTTATAACAATCGATAAAAGCGTTATAAGTCCCGTCAAAATCTTTTAACACCGTCAAATTTTATTTCGAAACGTTTCGATGGTACAAATTATATTTTATGTCTTCGGCTGGCAATTAACATGGCCCAATGTAGGTTATGCGACTTCGACAGCCACGATAACTGCTCCGAAGCGGCCGATATGATAGTGCTTATCTTGTACGTGCTCGTTTTTTCTATGAAAGCGTGTGGCTTGCACGGTGGTGGGTGCACCGGGACCGAGCGCGCCGCTTGTAAACAGTTGCGACGGGTCCTCGCTCGTCGCGCGTCGTACGTATACGTCGCGCTGAGTGACGCTCCAGCGGTCCTTCGCTAGTGCGACCGTGTACGCTCAGTCATTACGAGCGCACACAATGTGCAGGAACTCCGCGGTTTGCTCCTACTGAAATGTGCTGGGCCCATTGTGCTCGGGTTACGATTGCGTGATTCTGTCAGTTCAGTGTTTTAAACTTTTGTGTTTTACTAGTGATCCATCCTTTGTTGAAGTTATGAAGGTTTGATGTGATAATTACTTATGTATGGTTTAAAAAGTTTGATTTAAGGTAATTGATACTCAGTTGTTTTTGTTATTTCGTGTTAAATGGGAACGAGTGTGCGTAAATCTTCGTAATTGGTGGTTGGAACGTAAACTAAAAAACTGAAATTCGTCAAACAACTTTTTCCCATTGTTTGTGGGTAAGGATAAGCACTAATAGTGGCCTACAGATATAATAATATCTAATGTATTGATTATTTTCAATGGCCTTAGCATCACATTTTCACACGTCGTTGGGCAGCTTGCTGTACCAGTGTCCTAAATATAGCGCCCCGTGATACACGCAGCGACCACCCTTTGCGGTGACTTACTCAATATCATACTGGTACATAATTAGTTCCATCTGATGATCCCACAGATATAATCTTGTACTTTCCAGATGATCTGTTGATATAATGTAGACCAGTAATCTGATACGGCAGTGATCTATTGCGGTTAATGTTACCTACAGAAGTACCTTTTCATATAATGTTGATTGTATGTTATTTTTCAATTCTCAGTTCAACTATGAAATTTCGTTTTTGTATGTACCGGTGTTCTTTTTAGTTTTTTCTTATCTTGTCTTTTTTCTGTAGTATCTGAGATGATCCAACTTGTTACTGAAGTTCGACGGAATATTTTTTGCTGGATCCGTTTTGAATCATATTAAAAGTACGCATTTAAGGTAAACTGTTAAAAAAAACAACAACGCCTAGTTTCACTTTTGAAAGTGGCCGGGCAGCTGCCGGCTGCAGCGTTAAACATTCAACATTTAACTACCAACATCGAGTACGAACATAAAGGTGCTTAATATATGAAAGCCTCACCGACAAGCTATAATTCGTAAAGTAGGAAATGCGTGTGGACTTTTTTGAATATTATTATCGGTCTCCAATCTGCAGTACCTATTGTTATTGCGAGTTTGTCACGCAAAATGAGGAAGGATACTTGTACCGATGTATTGTATTATATAATGCGCATAGACCCTCTTTAGAAGTCAATATGGCATTGACAAGAATCAAAGCCGACGGTGACTAATCAGACGACATTTCTGCTTATATTTACCGCTTTTATTGGACACCATAAAAAGTTGGTATTTTAAACGTAACTCGACACAAAAATCTCAGTAATTCGTGTTACAATAGCTATCAATAAAAATACTTAGACACGCACGAGAGGACTCGCATTAAAAGCAACAGGACCGTGAATTTCAGTTTATTTTGTTGATTTCTCATAATAGATGTTAACCGCAATGATACGCTACTGGACCGCGTAATGTTATTCCAGGATCTTACGACTGCGTACGTAAAAGCAATATTCAACAGCGTACACCGCTGCGGTAACGTGCATGCGGTGTTATCAAAATGTAGCAAATGCAGTCAACTTTGCTAATATGGTTTTGTACGCGTATTCATCTTTAGTGGCACCTGTTATTTTAGTGTTTAGTGGCACGCCCGTAGAGCGTGTAAAATTAATACTGTATGCAAATTATACAACCAAAACAATTGCATTTTGAATATATGCGGTACTATCAAAATGTAATAATTGCAGTACAACTTTTTGTACATGTATTTATTTTTGATGGAACCCATTAGTTAACGACAATTTAAAATTCATATTATACACAAATTGCAATTTGATAACATGCAGTATCATCAAAACGTAGCAAGTATACTAACTTTTGACATAGCAAGTACAATAGACTGGCACCTGTTAGCTTACGGGCGTGTAAAATTAATACAGTATAAAAATTACACAAGCTATCGGATTGCATTTTGAAAATACCGAAGCATCTGTCGCGACGCGCCGGGTGGTGTAAAATCTCGGGGCGCATGTTGCCCGTCTTGCCCGCATCCCGCTACCTGCCCCGCAATGCATTGTTACCCTGTTCCCGTAGGTACCCGGCACTACAATGGAGACCTGCTTACCCTGTTTTGTTCTATGAATTATAAAAAACACTGTTCTGCTTTCAAGTGCCACCATTATCGATTCACTTGAGACACGGAATGTTAAGTTTCAAGTTGTAAGTACAAGGTTTTATATTATTTTGTTTTCATTTGATATGAAGTTAGTTTCGTGTTACTCAAAGGAATGTCGTGTACAGTAATTACGCTCTAATTGGGGATGTGTTTATGATAACATAATATTGAATCGTTTGAATAAACACCGGCGGTTTCATGTACGATATAATTAATTATAGTACTTATTTTAAATAAGAGCTCCTTTAAATAAGAGCGTGAAAAAATGTGTTCTTATCGCATTGGATTATTTTAAATTAAAACGCTCAAATTACAATGATAATTAAAAAAAAAAATTAATAACAATCTATTTTACCATATAACCTGTAAAAGAACGCTGTAAAAGTAAATTTTATGACACAAACGTATAAATATATTACAATGTTTTTTTTTTAATTAAAGCGTTAAAAGTACAAAGATTAAAATTCATCCAAAACTGCAATATTCGAACAGGCCAGCCGTCTGCACTGCAGACTACCATATAGATCTGCTGATTGGAATTTATGATAAACGTAAACACTCAGTAATAAGCCCAATGGTTTATGGTCGTGTTGCATTTTATTAAACAGACCACGTGCCCAACAGCGTGCATCGCTGAATGCCAACTGAATTACGAATTCGGTCGTTCCACGCGCCCTGGTATTCTCGCAGTCGTTCAAAGAGAAAGAAATATATCCCATAAATGTAGTGAGTGCTATACTTCCTCATTGTCTGATAGAAAAACAAAACGTATTTCACGCGTTTGATCGCGTTGAAGATAATAGCAGTTTCTCAACCAGTGAAGTCATTATTTCTTCTAGCGAAAGCGCAATGCTCGTGTTTGAAGGGAATTTTTAACGGTATGGGATGGCGGATCTGAGGCTTTGTTATTTCAGTTTTAGAAACGATATCGCGTTTGTTGACTTTTATTTTATATCTATATCAATGTTTGATTAAATTATGTGCCGGCTTAACTGAAGTATGTATATATTTTCGGTATAGCTGGAATAGGTTCGGATCTACCCGTGGTTCTTCTTCATGAGCTCCCGCTGATTGGAGTGAGATCGTGGCGAAGAATGCTTTGTATCGTGGCAAAGATTGTAATGTGATCTCATAATTTAATCTTGTATATACAAATGCACAAAATATTTAATAGTAACATATAAGAATATTCTAATGGCAATAGAAATGGTAATTCGAATGTGAGTTTTTTAACATAAAAATGTTGTTGCTAATAGATGTCTAGATAATTTAATATATTTATTTCATGGACGTGCGTTTGTGTTTAAACGCACGTTGTCTACCCACCATTGTGCATTGTTACAAATGATCTTGGTTGTCATGGTAAGCATCAAACGAGTCAAAACACATATATATAAATCGCGTAGAGCTCTGCTGGTGACAGATAACCATGCTTATCGCCACCGCACCGTAGCCAGTTCCCGAGGTGTTGATAACGCGCCGTGAGAACCAGTCCCAAGAATAATATCAACTTTTTTGTTGTGAGAGATAATCAACTATAATTCTATCAGAGTTCTGTCGCTTTTAGTTCGAATATTGACATAACGTGATCGTAAAAGATTTGGCGCTGAAAAAATGTTTGCGGGTTGAATTGTAAGTTAGTGTAACGCCTCGATATGGAAAGATATGTATTATTGTTGAAACATTTAATAAATAAAATAAAACAAAATATAATAAGATAAAAGGTTTCACACATTCACAGGCTTTCAAACGATCAAAAGCTCATTGGACAGAAGTAAAGTGTATCTAATATTGGAGGCATAGTATGAACTAATCGATCCTAGTAATACAGACAACCTCTGTTTTCTCTAGTAGGTCTGTACATAATATGTTTGAGGCAAATTTTATGTCGTTAGTTCACTTGCGTCTTCGAAGAGTATTACAAAAGTGATATTATGTAACTGCAATCAATTTCATCCAAGAAAAACAAAACCAATTAACTTAAATATTAAAAGAAAAGACAAAAAATGATTTTAACTGTAAATTGAAACTTTATACGTTGTTGGGGTGGTCTATCCAGGCGACCTGCGGTGCCCTTATTCCCTTGTTCCCTTGTTATATTAAACTTTGTACGCGCCGTAAGGTGAGACTAATTAAACAAAGTTCACTGGCCCTGGGTCGCCGGGATACAAGGCGTGAGCCCACAGGGTGAGGATCTTCTTATTTGGGTAACTGTAACAAAGTTGGTTTATGGTAAAAACATTGCTTATTCCAAGGAAGATATCCCACGTAGTAAGTCGCTAACCTAGTTGTGTCCAGGTACAGGAATTTACTATTTAATTACTAATTTATAGACACCATAGGCTCTGAAAGCAGTACATCTAGAGTACTTTCTTGCAGTGTGTAAGTTGAATGAAAATTCGAAGTATTATGCCAATAATCCTTTAGTTCTCATAGAAAACAACGCGTGGGGATGCGGCGGTTTTATGTTGCTTAACCAAGCACTCGTATGTATGTATATACAGACATATTATGTATAGCAATTTTCATATAATGATATACTTTTTAAAATAGACCTATATATGTAGATAAAAAGAATGATAAATATCGAAACTGGTCAGGTCTGTAGACATAGAGAAGTCTATTTGGTACTATATATACTCTGCCTACGCTGTAAGGGAGCTGGCGTAACGAAATAATAATAATCATTAAACCTACATTTAATGAAACCTAGTTGAAAAGTAATATTAGTTAATATTTATTTTAAAAAGTTAAACTGTTACAAAGGGTTAATAAAATTGATTACGTGAACAAAGCCAGGTGTTTAGGGGCCACACATATGTATGTACGAGTTTTACGTATGGTCGCCCGGTACACGGATCCACGGTTGACGAATTTGCGTACTTCTGTCGATATATTCGATACCCGCGGGCCGTCTGACGCGGTCATTCCCCCAACTTCCGGTGTGCAATGGTCGGCGGAAATGACGTACGGTTTAGATTTTGTAGTCAAACTCTCAGGTTCCAGGGCACAGTAATCTCGTCGAGCTCGTTGCGTATATTATTATTATTATTATTTCTATTCCTTTGTACGTTTGCAATAGTGTTATAGGAAACAAAAATGTATACCAACAACAGGTACGTATGTTGGCTAATTTATCGGGTATCATTTAATTGTTGTTATTAAATTAAATTTAAACGTAACATCACGTCTGTAACCCCAAAGAGTTAGGCAGAGGATTTTAGTACACTCATACGTTTCACCAATTACTTTTACGTTCCACGATGGGATAATAAAGCACTGATTTCACAATTTTGACAACTGGTAATTTATTGGGTATCAAATTTAACTCTCATTAATTATTCAAATAAAACTAATTTGATCAAGATATTTTAATTTTACAATTTAATACATCACGTGTGCATTACCACTTGTGCGGATGATATAGCAAGCTTTTAATTGAATAGATTATTATTTTTTAAAACCAATGGAAACTATTTAATTTATACATACTCCAGTAACATATTCCCGTGAATTGTGTTCTAACTGGTTACAAAATATTCTAGCGGTATATTTGTAACAGATATTGTAAGCTACGTATCCAAAGATCAATGACTGATTAAAGTAGAAATGCAACATTTTCTTTGCGTTGGCGCGTTCGTCGACGTGTAAGAACAAAATCGTGTAAGAACAAAATCGTGTAAGTTTGTTTGCGCACTGACAACGTTACATTGTAACTGATTTATTCACTTTATTTACTGACTATTACACAATGTGAGCGTTAATTATTATTATTTTATTTTGCCAATTAGCTATTGTGTGAGTGAATGTTCTGACAAGGCAATTTATGGTATCAATCAGTTGATGTTGTCGCTTTTCACTGCGTACGATGTTTTCATGTGTCGTAAAACTGCGTACTGATATGTGAAAGTTTTTCGTGCGTATTTCATCTAAGTGTAATGTCTTATTACCTTTAACGAAAATTTATATTAATTATTAAACACAATATTTACAGCTACTGCCAATATTTTAAGTTTTTATTTGAGCCTAATATTATCACATTGTTACAATGTCAATTTTTTATTACTTTTTATTATTGTGCAGTTATTTAATAATATTAGTTATTAAAGTCATGCAGTTCTGTTGTCTATACCTAATAAGCATTTTTTATTAAAATTTTATAGTAAAATAAAATAACTATTGTTTACAGATCCATTTCTAATGTCCTGTTCGAAATAATTTTCTAACATATATGCGTAGTGGCAGTCACTTGTGAATGCCGGCTGTTCTTTTGACATTCTTTTGCAAAAAAATCAAGGTTTGTTATTTTAAATTCACTCTATCCTCGTAGAACTGGATATTTACTTGTGACTAAGAAATTAAACACTAGATTGAAGACTGACTTGATCTGGTTAGTCGGACATGTTGTACGTTGAGCTGTTAATTCAGCCTCATTCCAAAGGGTAATGGGATTGGGTAAACAAAATACAATTGTGTTGCAAGATTTTTTACCTAAGTTACTTTGTTCACTTTTCTTTCTTTGCGAATGAAGGAACATTATTAGGGCCGAAAACTATTTCAGTTTAAACAGTTATCGTCATATACCGCACATTTCTAATACAAATTTGGCTGACTAATATGGTGGCGATGAAGGTTGTCGAATACATTTAGCCCGATATATTTATTTACTTTGTTTTAATCAATTGTTAAATGTGTTTATAAACAAAAATTATTATCAATTATTTTCACCTACAAATGTGTCTAAATGGTTGAATTAAAAAGATATACATTTTTTTTCCATTTGCTGTAAGATGAAAAGTTTTTAAATGTACACATAATTTATTTATATTACTATCATTCACTTAGCATTCACTTATGTAATAGTGCCAATATTTAAAAACAGCGCAGCTATTAAGTATACGTAAGTACACTTATGCCTAAAGCTTTCTGACGTTTACGTAACTCCACAGAGCTTTCTCTTTCCTTATAAAGCTGCGAAACCTGGCGCCAGCGTGTTCGAGGTTAACTTGCTCATATGATTTGAACTTGCTTAAGTCATTAAGCCTATAAATATATACGGTGTCATTGTGTCTGCACGTGTTCGTAGATTAGTGAAATAAAATGTGACAGCTGCGAGACCATAATTTCAAAATGGCGTCTACTGATCACTCAATGTATGTACTATGTACATATCTGTAAATGTATACATTGTACATTTAAGGTTGTTGTCAAGGACTTCTAGGCGTGCTTGGAAAGGCTTATTAAATTATATAAGCATTGATTAAAATGAATTACATTGGACATTTATAGCAAGAAATACGTATTTATTAAAGTATAATCACGTCTAAGCCGCATGAATTCTTCATATGCGTATTGGAACTTAGGGAAAGTCTAAAATGATTGTTTTAATTTTTCGTTGTTCTGGAATTGAAAGTGGAACTATGTCTATGGCGCATTGGTGACCTATGCGTCGGTAGATTTTAAAATTCCTATGTGCACTTTTATCATACGGGCGTGCAGGCCGTCTAATGCCAAGTGCGGCCCGTATATATTTACATGTTTAACCTCAGGTGGAATTGAGGCTATAACTAGGTTAGTCATAAATATTTTGCTATTCCTGAAAAGTATGATTGTTTGACATCTGACTACTAAACTCTTTATTTCGAAACATGAAAATACAAGTTTGTAAGCTGAAGTAAATGAGAATGATATTCGCTTCTTCAGGCTAATCTTAACAGATCATTCTAGAAAAAACCTTAGCTAGTATGTCTAATATACTAGTACCATTAAAACAGATGGCACTTGTCTATATTAGCACGAAATAGAGGCAGAGCGAAGTAAAGGTTGATATATACATATATGTCATCGTTTGTTCTTAATATATAACAATAATATTACAGTACATTGATATGTAACTTCAATGTTACCGTGCGTCGCTTACACTGGAGACACGTGTAACAGCAATAAATTTCAACCTCACCCCATTCCACTCTTTTCGAGTCTTGTTGTTTTCTCAGAACAGTGAAATCCCTCTAGTGAGTAGATTTTGTTATTGTAGTTCTACGGCATCCGAGAATTACGAGTCTAAAGGCGCTTTACGACAGCAGCGGACGACCTGCTGGTCTAGTTTAGCGCTCCGAGAGAAACTGCCGACCGGACTGCACGAATGAGCGAACGAGGAAGTGAGCGAATGATTCCGGGAACGTCTCTTTATTATAACGGCACTGTCCTCATTATATATTGTAAATAGGAGAGACGTTGAAGCTGTAATGATTCAACTTGTTAGCAATATTTTTTCATTTTATGTAGTTTATAAAAGCTCGGTTTATAAAAATTAGTGGCTGTTTCTTGTGGCTGCCTTGAAATATAAATAAAGCAAGGTATTTTCGGAATGCCCGATATAACAAATTGTTTCCTTGACTGATATTAGTCATTTGTTAGTTGGTGTTGATAAAGAAGTCGTTTTTCTGTTAAAGTGGTTTTTGTTGCAAATTTAGTTCAGATTATAGCTTGTTTTTAATTTATTAATTTGTTAAACATTCACTGTCTAATGATAGAATAATAGATATTTATTATTTTATCATCAAGTCAGGTCACGGGGTAGGCAGAGAGTACTGATTGCCGAATATCTCTGACCTTACATACCTGACATGCTTTTCATTATCCTTTTAACACACGAATGCCGTTTTAGGAGACTACTGAATTACTGTGTATTAGATATTGCTATTATATCGTATTCCCTCGGCTAATGCCGACTCCAGAAATAACATAAATTGTATATTTTTATCCCTGATTGAAATGTGTGAAAACAAAACAAAAACGCATTAATTGTACTACTTACTTACTGCATACTTTTCAATACACTTTCTGTTTCAAAATCGATCTTTTTGAAATTAGTTCTTCCTTATATTAATTTTTTTGTAAAGTAACTATGTTACAAAGAATGAATTGGCAAGCGCGAGCATCAAGCGCAAAGCATTCTCGTCTTCCTTAATAACCACAAAGTGACGTGTATAATATTAAGTATAGTAATTACATATGTAAGGATAAATGCTGACATATGTTAGTGCAGCTCACGACTGCGGTGCATCCTCGTGCATAATGCAAGAATTCGATGAGTAACCGAATTAAATATTCATATTTAAAACTAACAACGTAACCGTAATTATGGATTGTCATTGACAGCTTACAAATTCATTCTCACAGTCTGATCATTCAGTCTCTTGGTATATTATTATTATCGTTGTATTTTATATGTTTATATTATCTACAACACATTATTATTTTTGCATCAAATCATGTGTATACACTAGGCTAGACGTTTGGTTATTGATCAACAGCTACTGTAGCTATTAAATCTCCAACCTGTACCAGTAGGGCAGCCATCTACGTCATTTGCAATTCCTCAATCAGTCTGTACCTATACTGTCTTTTATTGTCGTAAGCGCGCAAACATACGCGTACTCACTATCGATAAATGAGATTCGGTTTAAGAATACCGGTCTCAACTCATGTCGAGCTATTGTAATCTCATCACGACACGTCACAACAATCTCATCACGACATGTTACAACAGTCCCATCACACACACCCAGGAGCGATACGCCACTCGAGAGTGGCAATCGGTCGTCAATGCCACGTAAAGATGAATCGATAACGAGCCGCCCAAATAGTGTTACCGTTGCTGGCGTCGGTCCAACAATTTATGTCCACCGCCGTTTGCCGAATGCGCCCGTGTCGTAAATATAGGTTTTACTAGCTCCTGTCCGTGCGAAACAGGGATGCGGGTAGGGGGATTATGATTAAAAATTTAAGACCACATTTTTGGCACTCCGTGCTCTCCACCTAGCTCATAAGGGGCTTGGCAATAAGATATATGTATGTATAATAGCATCACTACAGTAATGTGAATAATAGTTATCATCAGCCTGTTGTAGTTAACTGCTGGTGTAGGCCTCCTCAGAGTATACTGAGAGACTTCCTCCAGAGTTTACTGAGAGACCTCCTCTAGACTTTTGCCAAGAAAATGCACATGCAAATTATCTGATGTTAAGTAATGTTAAGTTAAAATAAAGTAAATCTGTAAAGGAAGGACAAACACTTTAACTTCATGTACTAGGATTGTGACTAGTTCCAAGACTGAAACTTACTTGTACAGTTGTAACACATGTGTACATTTTGCAGCGTTACTTCAAAGTTATAATTGTAAATTAGATGACGAAGAATAATAATTTATAGAAGAGAGAGAATTAAGAGAATATAATAATAATTAGAAATAAGCAAATAAATTCCAGTGTCGGCTTTAAAGTTTGCTTGAAAACGCGACAACCCTAAGTAGGAGTGCCATATGTCGGCCCGCGCCAGGACCCAGCCCAGCCTAAAAAGCTGCCCCAGTTTAACTATAAACAAAGTCTTTGTTCCGGTTTATTTTGGCTTAAACATTGTTTTAGATTCATTTAGTTTCGTTGTACACTTTTTGTGATCTAATTAAACATATACACGGATAGATAACAGTTAAATATTTTCTTTGGTTTCATTTAAATGTCCAGGTTGAAACTATCCAAATAAATATGTTTATCCTCATTGTACGGTTGCTGTGCCCGGTGTGTTACGATATGCTCACACCCTCCATGGGGCATACAGCATAATAAATGAGAAATAGAAGTCCTACACTCCTTACTAGTACCTATGTATTGTTACATTTAATCCTCCTAGTGTTATACAGCATGTCTCCAACAACATATCCATCTATTCTACTTTCCCAGCGGATACGGAAATCGACATCTGTGCATTGTAACACACGCAGTAAATGTCAAATAACGTTCCGTAACACTCTCGATCACTAGCAATTAATTCACGAACAGTTCAGTTTATATCTCTGCTGATTAACTTAATGTATTGTCGAGTCGTTTCAGAGCGTTTATGTATATAACTGAGGGGTGTCATCTGTTGTAGCGATGCACCACGCGCGTGCGACAACTTGAAAACTGTGATATTGGTACATCAGTGTATTTGTATAGTTCGAAAGATTTTTAAATAGACGCTATGAGATTATTAGCAATAGAATCAGTTGTTTTAATTTGAAAGAGAACTGTATTTACTTATTGAATCACATGTTTACAGCACATCTGTCGCAAGATATCACACGCAGGTTATAGATATATATTTACATATGTACGTATTACATACCGGTACAAATTTTGATCTTAAATGGTGCTATTTTTATATACATTTTGCAGAGCTTTAGTGTCTAATCTATCAAGGATGTACTTTGATATACAGTATCAATAAAATTGAATATATTTTTATAACATTCATTTTCTTTTATGTTCGTTTTACCAGCTCGATTTTCGATTTGAACCAGATACACATATATAAAAGGAACACTTTAATATTCCAGTTCAAACTATTTGACCTAGATTTATTCATATTTTCATTCATAATATAATTTTGAATGCAAATTTAAATGTAAAAGGACGTACTCGTATGTATATAAAATTGGAGTTGATATATTACAAATACCTTTTAAACTATTTATTTTGTATTATATTATAAGAGGTATAAATGATTTTGACTGCCTTGTTGATCGAGTGGTTGCAAGCGCGATTGCCAATCGGGAGGTCCTGGGTTCATATTCCGGGTTCGGTACTATTGAATTTTTCTAATTTAAAATTTCTAGTAGTAACTCGGAGTTTGGATTTGTGCCCGGTGTATGGCTATAGGCTCGCCACCTATTTCATGGGACGTAAACGTAACTGGTGAAACGCGGGAACGTATTACACTCCTCTGCCTACCCCTTCGGGGATTACAGACCTGATGTTACGTTTTTGTTACGTATAAATGCAATATTATTATTCTTAATTCAGTGAAATGAAGGAATTGAAATGAATGAATGAAGTGAAAAATAAATACTAACACTTATTGAAGGGTATTAACTGTTTATTTCGAAAATTTTTAAATCGAAGCCTCAGAGAAATATCATTTAAACGTAACGGTTTTATAATGACGATACATAAATGCTGTTTTACATATATCTGCATCTGCATATCGAAACGCCATATGTTCCCAATTGCTAAATTAAATTAAATCACTTAGCAAGCATTTATATCACTGTAACACGATGTAATTGCTTTTAATATGCGCTAAGTGTATGTAAATATACGTAAATAGTCATCGACCAAGCGCTCTTCGAGCTAAACGTGATATTATTCGTTTTAATTATAATACCAGTTCAGGCGCTTCGCATGAATTGCTCATCTGTGGATCTGCGTGCGTAATACAAGATTTTTGTGATCGTGATTTCATTAAATATGTACCTATAACACCCGCTGAGCCCGCGTTTATTTGAGGAAAAAATCTTGTACATCATAAATGTGCACTTGGTGCTTGATCATTAATTACTTGCAGTTATTTCAAAAACTATAATATTTCCTAAGATATGAATTGAAATTAAATTACGTCAAGGGCAGTTTTGTTCAAAATTATAGACCTGTGACAAATAATGTGTTTGGGAAAGGATTAATATCATGTTTATAAAAGTAACTAAGCAAATAATGTATTATTTTTGAAGAAAATTGATTGGTAATCAAAACAGGCTATAGTGATTCTACCTTAAACGATAGATATAATTATGCTAACGCGGACTTTTTTAATAAGTTAGAGGGGATCAATCAGATCATACATAGCTTTTGCGTAACTTTAACCGCTCACGCAGCGAACGCTACGAAAGCTCTCAAAAGGAATAATTTACCCGTTTTTGCAAAATTTTTCATTGATTCCTCCACTCGTATTGATCGAAGCGTATAGCTCGTAGCCTTCTTCGATAAATGGACTATCGAATAGAAAATAAATTTTCGAATTCGAATCAGTAGTTCCTAAGATTACGTTCAACTAACCAAACAAATACACTCTTCAGCGTTGTAATATGTATTAGTATGAATGTATAATGTATATATTCATTTATCTTCAAATGTAACGATGCAATTTAATTAATCCATTTTTAATACTCTACAACACATACGTTTTAATGATTGTATAGTAATATAATATGATAGTTTGCACAATTTTAAATTCCCAGTGGCAAGCAAAGATTTTCTTCGTACGTTTTGCATGGGGATTGATGCTTTAGAATTTCTTTGTAACGTGAGATGGCAATTGCTTCCTAGAAATCGTATTTCCATTGCCGTTCTGTATAGAAACACGTATGACTAAGCGTTAACAGTCGTAGTCGTACGGTGGACATCAACAATTGGAAACTATTTCATATCCTGATCCTGGTATAGTTATCATAAAATTTGAATTGGGAAATGGTACCAGGACAGACAAAATAACGTTTCATATATATTTAAATGTATATGTTTCTAAAACCGTGAGCTATATTATTTTAGAGGAAATCAAATGATCATATCAAAGAAACTCATTTTTTCATTATGAGACAATAGTGTAATATTTTTTTTAAGTGTAATAATGTCTAAGTGATAGAAACGCAGGCGTGAACTCATTAAATTGCTTGTAGCGTTCTCGTGTATAGGCTGTACTGTATTGCTAATAACTCGTTATTATGGAATAAATAAACAACTATGTACATAATACACTGATTACTTACTATGAATATTTTACGAATAGCTGAAATAAATGACTGTATAGCCGTCAATGGATGAGTAAGCTGTAATATTACAAATTCGATTTTTAAATTATTATCGCTAAATTATCATGACTGGTTTTGGTTGTAGGTCGGTAGATTAACCAATTAATATAGTGAGATCGGGGAAGTACATGTTGCATAAGAATTTTATTAGACTTTAGTAACATTGTGTTATTTTGATTATCGGTCTAGTCTAGATTCTAGCAGACCTCGTGCCTGCGTTGCCTATATTTTCGGTTTGCTTGGCACATTTTTGTTTAGCGTATATCATAGGTCTGTCTAATGTGCAGTAAATCTGACAATGGTTACGTACTGCTGTCCCGTTGTGGAACGCGTGCATAATCTCGCCAACGAGCCTTTGTGAGGTGACACACTGAACGACTTTAACGACTACACGGATATTTATTATACACCTCTTGAATAGCTGTGACATTTGTATTGTGTATACGAAGCTGTATACTATGTATTTGTATGTATACAATGTATATTGTACATATGGCGAAGGTTTAGTGAAACCGGCGTTAAATTTTAATTTAATTGAAGATTTTATTGTGTTTTCCGTCGTTTTTAGTTAAATACAATAATAACTTTTTATTGCTTCTTTTATTTTTGTTTTTATCTCGAACTAATGTTCTTATTATACGCTATGTGCTACTGATCGGTTTTTGAATATTGTATTATCATAATGTAAATTAGTAAAAGATGATATTGTAATTGTTCTTATTAGCGGTAAAATAAAACATATTTAGTGTAGTATAAATATATATATACGCTTTTTGGTAAAACACAGTTGTTCTATATTAATTTAAATCACACTTAACGTTAATATTTTCCATTATTTACCTCCAATGGAATTTATAGTTATACATATAAGGAAAGTGCACAATATTTTGTTTCTCCGCTATTAATGTTGACATGTGTGTTTATTACTATAATGTTCATATACATAATGTAGTTAATATACATTAAAAAAAAATAATCCAACAAAAAAAATATGCCACAAAAAGAATATTGTATTCTTTCGTAATATTTATAAAGAATAATAAATGACGATTTCTTTTAATTTTCGGTAATATTTATAAAAAAAATTATTTGAAGAGGATCGTAGGTAGATCGTAGACTGTCAATATGACTGATGGTCGCCTCTGGAATATACGTGGACGGACAATAAGCACACTTTAGACCGAAAACATATTGTTTTAAGAAAAAACGTTTCTCGACAGAAACATATGAAATACACCACTTTTAGAAGACTGTACGAAGGGTATATACATTTTCATTTTTTTT
>DWEC01000672.1:0-15803 GCA_018245735.1 Microceris miodesmiata
TTGATTACCGCAACTCGTCTTATTGGACATATCGTGTGAAGCTTTTAGCGCAAGATGAAAAGTTGAACAAGTATTATAAATTAAACCATAGCAAGGCTCTGCCCAAATTGGGACCACATGACCATATGTGAGTTGTCCCGAGTTATTGCATTGTCATATAAATGAAACCCCATTCCTATGTACCTATATCTTATCTTTCAGAGTGTTGTTGCATTAAAAACCTGATCTAAAACACCGCTATGCCTGAAGATAATACGCTCAGTCAATTGTCAAAGCTCTCTTATCAAGAGTTTAACAAGTATGATGGTCACCGTAACATTTTAAGTGGTATAAATCAATTTTTACAGCTACCTCACATTAATTTCGCAACTATGAAACATCGCCAAGCTATAGGGGTGACACAGGAGGATATCTCAAAACATCAGAACGCGATCCGCCGCCTGTCCGGAGTGGATTTACCGGGTTTTGCGGTATTCGTACCGGCCGCTGAGTTATTCACCCTTTGTTTGTACGGCCCTTAGATAAGGGCGTCGATTACAAATCTCCAAGATTTAGATAGGCGATGCGTTCTTAGAGATTTCCTTGCAGTTTCAAAGCTTGACTTGATAATGCTGTCCAAAAAAGAAAACCAGAGTTAGATAATTATATATCATCAATATCAACCGTCCTATTGCTCTACTCTTGGACTCGCATCTTTTTTCAGACTGAAAATGGTTAAAACCAAAGTATGCCAAGCTCGCCGATATTCTTTTGCATTATTGCGAATAATCCAGTCAGACCCTAAACTTGAGCAACATACATACGGGAGCAAATTTTGCGATTTGGTAGAACGTTCTCGTAATTCATAGCAAACGGTTTGCGCGCGCTGGTGTAGTGGAGCCGCAAACTGACGGAAAAACAAGTTGGTAATAATGAATTATACGCGGCTGGTAGCCGACCCTCGGGTGTTTTGTTGGGCACCGACCCACCGCGGTGACCGTGTTCTCCCACTTCGCTAATATGTCGTAAGTTTTTATGTGACGTTTGTTTTTCCTCTCATTTCCACTATTTCAATAATCGTGCCGGCGACAGGGTTTCGGCCGTATCGGGAAATATTGTATATGATTTCTTCTTGTGTTTTGTCAATTGAAGTGTATATATGTATATTTTAAATATTGTTTCGTTATTGTTTCGTCTTTTTCAAAACATTCTTGTTACTATTGTTGCTTGTTGAAAGTGAAATGAAAATTGCTTGTTTTATTATATCTTTCTAATCCTAATTAGGAACTATATGAAAATGATATAGTCAATAATGTTTACTATGGCGACAAACACCTTTATCCTGTTTCTAAACAATGCCTCTGAACTTGAGGTGAATAATGCAAATAGTAATAGACAGAGACAATTCACACATTGTCGCCTTGTTGGTCTCATCAGTTAGGTACACTGCCCACTAAACCCACAGAAGTCAACCCATGTTGATTGTTGCAGACAAAACTGGAATTCCAATACTTTTAGTCGGTACTTCATTGCCTGTATCTGTCTTTTATAAACCTTACGTACAATTTCGTTGAAATTAACGAAACCCCTCAATCAAGAGCTTTGCTCGTAGCGGCGCAGGGCTAGCTGTAGCTTTATGAAAACTAATGCCTTCGTTTGGCGACGACCACCGACCATAAGCCCTTTCGCCCCCGTACTCTGTACAGTAAAAACTGCGGACCACCATCTTAATTTTGATCTAAATCAAATTGTCCTTTAGCTGTGACGTTTCACTTTTGTTCATATCGGAGCCCGAACTTGGGGACGCATTGGATACATTTAGTAAACGGAACAAAATCATTCTAGAATGTCAGCGTGACTATGTCTTGAGCTGCTAACGGTCTTTTTCATATTTTGCGTTTAAAGCGGTAGCGATGAAGATAATGAACAAATATATAAAAATATTTCTATTCCAAATAATAGGTAGGTACCCTAATTTTTCAAAGTGTACCCCATTGCAAGAGAACTTGCCAGCAATGATACGACAATATAACAGTTACGAATAAAACGGAAAATTTTGAGTTTCATTTATATAAAAATATCTTTAATAGTTTCCTGCGCTCACTGTTCATTTCTCTTACGTTTTTCGTTTCGGAATCGTGTCAGATATCGCAAAATAATTAATAATAATATTAGTTTGTAATGGTAAATTTCCAAAATATCTGTGAATATTTAACCGGTGAACATAATGTATTTAATTAAAGTTTAAACAAGCACTAGTGGAAGCCGAGCTAGGGCGGCGGCCGCGCGGGATTGGACCTTAATTAGGGAAAAACGGAATTTATCGTCCACCCTTGTCCCTACCACCCTTACCTGTTCTATTTGGAAGATATTTATAAATCTTGCTAATACTAATTATTAAGCGTCGCTGGTGTATTATCATTTTGTACACCTACATATAAGTGTACAGTTATACCCAGTAACGTTAAATCATTAAAACTATGTAGTAGGTCTAGCAATAGGGTGACCAGCTATTCCATAGTGGGACGTAAACGTAACCGATGAAACATAGACGTGTAGTTCTCTGGCTATTCCTTGGGGCATTACAGGCGTGATGTTACGTTATGTGTTACGTAAATTAAAACTATTTCACCTTATTTTATTTTCATTATACAGCAAAATTTTGTCATTTTGATTTTTAAATTGACTCTGCATGTGTAGGTAGTCTAGTATAATTATGTAGTTGATTTGACAGCAGAAAGGGAGTATTTCTAACATGGTTAAGTGGTCAATACTGCCTAAGTCCACTTACAAACTCTAAAATAAGTACAAAGTGAACAAAATTAGTAAAAGTTTAGAACATCGTGATATTTCATTAAGCCTAATTTCAAATATCTTAATATATTACTATTGATATCTAAGTTAGAAGTAAAAAAGTTTACAGTTTCCAAAGACGAATCCTACCTCGATCGGCCATAAAAGATAAAACGGTAAATCGTACAATTTTGCTGCATATTTTTGAAAAAAATTCTTTATCCAAATTTAGGTTCTCCTGTTACTTCTTAAAGGGTTTTTTTATTGACAAAAACCTGAAGAACGCTAACCAAACCCTGTTAAACAATCAAAATTGAAATCAATTAATCTATTTGAAGATTTTATATTATCACAAATACAGGCAACGGCAGTGGTTAATAATTTAGCCTCTCACTCCGGGGGTGATCGGTTCAAATATCTCTTTACAAAAGTGCGTTTTAAATTTAAATATCTCTCGCTAACGGTGAAGAAAAACATCGTGGGGAAATCTGCACACCTTAGAATTTATAAAAAAATAAAAATCTAAGATGTGTGAAGTCTGCCAACCCGCACTTGGCCAGGGTGGCGGACTATGGCCTTAACCCCCACAATATGAGAGGAGAATGATAATGAAATGATAAATTAGTCGATTATTATTATTATTATTTACTATAGGCAACTGAGAAAGTCATTTAATACATCGGGACTTTCTTAATCCAACAAAATTAAAAAGTAAACTCCCTCTCCGTAATATTGATATATAATTATATAAAACAGCTTCCGTCCCGTAAAGTTTCGATCTGTGACACAGGTAAGTCCTCCCGGGACAGGGGTTTAATTAGGAAAAACGTTATTTATCGCCCCCGGACCACCCCCGCGTACGTTCACGCGGTCCGGCAAGCGTCGGTTTTCTTGTTTGTACAACGCTGTTCCTGGACTTACCTTTATTATCCAGGTGCATATATATTTCTGGTCTTCCCTTTATTATCCAGGTGTACATTTGTAGCCAGGTGAATCCAGGTTGTCCACCTGTGCTAGCTAAACTGCAGCTTGGTAACAAATCTTAAGATTAAATCTTGAGATTTAATCTCGTGTGAAAGCATCGATGAAAACATTACGCTAAATGACGGGAACGAAGTTTGCTAATGATTAATTAAAAGAAAGTCAAGAAGATAAAGTTAAACATATTTTTGCATCTGATCAGAATCATTTTCTCAGTATTTAATTAATTTTCTGACGAATTAAACACTTTGAGTAGTTAAAAAGTACAGGAAATCATTACACTTCTATAATTATGCAGACTAATGAACTATAATTTCATGTATTTCAAACAATCGTCCATATTTAATTGTGATCCATTTTAACAAACAAGCTGATTATATGAGAACATATCACATATTATCACATTTATGTTCACGTAACGTGGCTTATACGAAAATAACAATATACAAATATGTATACGAAAATAAAACCATTACAGAACCCAATATCCCACACAAACAAACTGTGCCTTATACCACACCCGATATCACGTTTCATTAAACACAACACTCGACAGACGAGCGACATCAAAACGCCTAATAAATTATAAATGGCGTTCTCCGCTAAGAATTCGTGCGAAACGTGGAATTCAGCTTCTCTTATTTAATTTGCCTTCAGGTAATTAAAATCCAAAAAGTTGCGAGCGAAATTAAATTTTATTCTTGCGACGTAGCTCAGAGTTGGCTGCTCTTGCAGAGGCTTGTGTCGTATACAATGCTATCCTGAAGCTAAGCTAAAAGCAAAGCAAGGTGTGAAAACCACCCGATTTAAAGTAGGTATAGCGTATCGTTCAGAAAGTGGACCCGCGTCCAACTGCGAAACTATAAAAAGGGTTGATGACAAAAATGATGAAGTTAATAATGATGATGATGTTGCTGTTGTTGTTGGTGATGATAATGATGGTTATGAAGCGACAGTATATAGCTTGGTATTCCCTAATATGACATATTTACAAGATACAGTTCTTCGTCTAATCTACGCATTTTTCATCTAAGCTCAAGGGATATGTAGTTTTATTAAACCGAACAACAGACGAACTCAATTTTAACAAACGTGTAATGAAAATGTTTGCAATATTACAGATGAAACACAAAAGACCTGCAAAAAACATTTTGATACAACTTACACATGTATAGAAATAGCAGTAAATAGCAGATGATTGCTACTTTATCATTTAAGACAACGCACGTTAGAGCTAGTTAGAACGTTAGAACCAGCCATAGCTATTTAATATCTAACTCTGTAACGGGCGAAGCTACGTACAATAATTTTAGTTTTCGATTTTTTTAACCGTTTTTTTATCGAAATATATAATCGCTATCGCATATCAGATCGATGTGCCCCAAGTAGCGGGCAGCCTCGCAAATGTATTTCACGGTGTCGATCCGAACCCTCACAGGGCTCCCGAAACTACCTCGCGAACGTGTCCGACGGACTAAATTGCCCTTTTAACTTTTCCTATTTAGGGAAAGCCGGCAAATCGCACGATAATAATAATAATAACAACAGCAGATATCCCAGCACCAGGATACCATGGGTTTAGTGGAGTCTTGTAAAGTGCTTATCGAATTGCGTTTGTTGTGGCGATGCTTAACATAATTCTGTTATTTTCCATATCAAATTCGCATTTAGTATCGTTCAGTTTTTCTTTCATTGAATCATTCGTTCATTCATTTAGTTATTCACTCATTCTTTCAATCGTTCATTTCTCTGTCACAATTGTCCCCACAGATAAATAATATAGGATAACGAAAAATATGCATAATTTGCGTTTTCAAGTCGATTTCTCCGATGCTGCATAAGTTAATCCCACACGCTGCCCATATGGAGAAATGTTCAAGAACAGCTAAAAGTCAAAATGGACTATTTACAGATGGCTAAAGTCGTGATACGCCTATTTGGCACTCGGTTTATGTTACATACCGTGCAAATTTTAATGGTTTCGACGTATTCGTATGTATATATATCGAATAACGCCTTAAAGATATAAGTTACGATTGGCGCAATGAATAAAGTTAGCGTTTTATGGAAACGCGCGCGACATGTCGTGAAGGGAATAAGGTAAACAGTGTACCTTTAGGATTACACACACCGTCTGAGTTACACACACAACTTCGAATCACACCCAATATACCATTGTATACCTATAATATTAGATTTGTTTTTGACTAATCGTAATTCAGCATTTTATAAATGGATTTTTGCCATATAGAATAAGGCATGATGGCACTGGATAAGGAATTCTCAGCCAGTAACGGATTGAAACAGGCTCTTGATGATAAATTCATACTATTAAGTAATTTTATGTCTTGTCTCATCGTTCACTCTTGCACTACTGTTGAAGATGAAAAGAAGATGATGATAAAATAATAGTAATTATAATATTAAGGGGCATTTCCACACACAGACATCTGATTCCTAAACAGAGCCTTTGTGATGGGTGTCCATACAGCTAAAAAATTCCATATCTGAACATAACGAGATTCTTATATAGACACTTAGTTTTTTATACCCAGACACAAGAAAAGTATTTGAGGCACACAAATAATTATTCTGGGTGGGACTTGATCTCACGACATCCGGCTCAGCAGTCAGGTCCATCAGTTGGTGCAGTTGCACCGACGGGCCAGATCAGTAACCTGAGAGTGAGAGTCACTTGACACACAACACATTGCAACAGATTTGTGTTTCGTAAACAGACACAGATACACACTATTGTCACAGTTCGCCCCAAGAAGGGTGCACTGCAGCTCAAATCACATTACAATTAATCTAATTTGCATACGAAACGCATAAATCGCGGGTCGTATGTATGCGTATGTACGCATTTTTCGAATGCATCGAATGTACAGGGTGTTGGTAAAATAACATTTCATTAAACCAGTGAACACGGATTGTGATCACCTATATATAAATACTTGAAATAATAATAAAATACTTAAATATATGAAAAAATGGAATGGTATTTTTCCTGCTTTTCTAAGACTGTAATGTTATATGAATTTGACGTAGGTACCTACTATAATATGAATATTGTAATATTTTAAGCATTTCACCTACTCTCTTAGGTTAGTTTTTTTTTTTATTTGTTTAAATATTCGCACGAGTCCCTAGTAGCATTTTATCGAATAAAAAATATCGCCTTTAAGGAAAAACGAAAACATTTCAAATTATTGACGATATTTTCATTGTACAATTTTTTTTCTGCATAATTATCAAACTTTTCATCTCATACTAATTGTGCCGTATGAGATGTGTAAAATCTGCCAAACCGCACTTGACTAGCGTGGAGCACTATGGCCTTAAACTTTGTCGTTTTCAAAGTATCTCCTTGCCTGAAAGCAGAATTGTTCCAATTTGTCTAAATGTCGTCGTTGGTCCGTTTTATAATATTGATAGCACGTTATAAAAATGTAGGTAAAAAACAATGTCAATCATGCCATATACAATCTTATCCGTATGTGAACTGCGCTTAAGCTACGCAAGTTTGAGCTAGCCGAACACTCTGTAGCAGTGTTCGACAATGCTGCTGTCATCCCTTAGGCTGCGGAATTAACGGATCGGGATCAGTTTTTATGATTTACGAGCGCCGGCGGCTTGTCCGGGGGTAATGTTTCGAATATAATAACGCATAGGTACCGGCCGGCGGGCGCTGCGAGCGAGATGCAAATGTGTGCTCCGAACGCAAGGGATTGCATTACTGCATTAAAGCGCATTACACTATTGTTTTGTTGCGTTTCGCTACGTATGTCACGGTACCATTTGTGCGTATCAGCTAATAGAGTGACCCGACAGACGTTGCCCTGGCTTAGCTATGAATATTTAATTTGAGCTGGAACGAATAGCAAAAAAAATTTTTTTCTAAAAGACTTTGTAATGCTTTCTGATACATAAAATTGTTAGTTTTCTCTGTAATTTTGGATTTACCTAAGCAATTTTCTTAGCTTCCCTTCTGTAAGAACATTCTGCTAAGTATTAGTAGACTAGTCAAGAATATGAATGAAATCGGTAAAGTCGTTCTCGAGTTATAGCATGACCAAGGATCATTTTATATGCACAGATTGGTCAATAAATGGAGAAAATATTGTGCAATTTGGTCTAATGAGGTAAAATTGTTGTGTTCTATTGGCATTCAGTAGTCAAAGATAACTTTGCACATCATAATTATTGAAATACTATGGACTGAATTCATAAGTCTTTATAATTGTCATACTATTTCATTTGTTATGAAACTACATAGGTATATAGGTACACAAAACGTGTAAACTAATTGAATATTATCAAAATTTTATTGTCACTCATAAATCGGGAGCCAACTGTCTGAGACATATTGTCGCAAGCGTTGCCATAACAATTACAACCGTCAAAATTAATACAGGCAACCCGGCCCTCTCCCGGCGGACCCGGCAGCGCTCCCGGCGGTGAAGAGTTAATGAACTAATCTAGATATAAACAATACATTAGTCGCATCGGACGTTGTAATTACGAGGGCCCTTCGCAGCCACCCTTCGGCGCGGCCGTTTTAGAACTGTTCCACTGAACTCGAGCACTGATAATTTCGTAAGGGTCGCGTCACGCTAGGCGCAATAGAGATTGGATTGTATGGGTGTAATTGGATTATGGATTTGTGTACTGTTGCTGTATAGCAGCAAGTAATATATGATATCTAATAATAGTGAAATCAGGTTCTAGATAAAAACATTATAATGTCAATGTATACAGACTGTAATAATATAGATAAGAATGTATCTATGTTAGGCATCGACCGAGCTGAACGAAACCTTTATTACGGCCAGGTACATCGCCCACCCGAAACAATTAGAGAAAAAACAAAATTAAAAAAATACGTGTAGTATAAATGTTTTACGAACAATTTAATATTAAATTTATACGTCTACACATGTAAAATATACCTACACAAAAAAAATCGTATCTTATCATAATGTAGTATCTAGTAGAGATTTTATTTTGGAATTACTTAAAATTCATTCGCCGTTACGAAAGCTAGGTTACGTCGTCCTGGGGGCATTATTTTAAGAACTAGAAATTGATCTGTCAAAGACCTTTGAGAACGATGTTGAGGACTTCTTTATTTCGTTTCCATGTACGTAGTATCTATTTCAATTGTTCAGTTTTTCAAATTAAAAAAAATACTTTTACGACACAAATTCAACCGATCAGTGATTTCTTTGCAGCTTTTTCTTTAATACTTTAATGTAGTATTTATCTTTGTGGACGAAACGAGATTTTACTGTTTCGGATTGTCCCATCGTATACCTACTACTGTATACACACACAACTAACAAATACATTTCTATACACGTACGATATACACAAGCTTTCTTTGTATTTGCACTATTTCAAAACCATAAAACTTGTCAATAAACCTTCTACTTAGAAGTATTGACATTCACGCGCCTTTCAATAAAATTATAACGCCTGTAAATAAGACACAATTATTTATCATGTTTCCTACAACACGTTGCTGCTGATATTTGTGCAGGCGCTTCAGTAATAAATAAACCGACTATAAATATAGTCAGTTCCGTTGGAAATTACTCGAAAACCTAATCGAATCACAAAGCAATCGGCCAGCACTCCGCGAACCAGCAAATTCATTGTGACAGTTAATTTTGGAAATGCACTGCGCGCTCATAACACATTGGCCAAGTAATATCTGATACTACGTATATATGGAAGCGCGGGATATATTTTATATAGATATGTTTTATACCTTACCTACCTTATTTATTTTGGAAGTTAATTTCCAACTTTAATACAATTTTTTAATTATAAGGTGAATTATAAGCAAAGATTTACCGCTATATGAATACGAAAAGAGTGATAAATGTACAAGAAGCTCGGCAAGTCTGTAAGAATAGACATATTTCGCATTTGGCTCTGTCCATCTGTACCGCAAGAAACGTAGCGTGATGATATAACTGTATAAATTTAATAACTTTTAATTAAAATCAATAACACTGAAACATCATGCAAGGCGCATGCAAGGATCTCCCGACTCCTGTCAGACGTTATTATGATCTGTGCATGTATGCACGCAAACTGTAAGCATTCTTACTTTTTATGTTAATGTAAACTATAGGTATATTGAAACGAGAATACATTAATGTATGTCTGTTGTAATTTTTCTCAGTTTTACTTGTTTAAATGTTAATTAAAATATATTCTCTTCTGTTTCAGGTTTATCAACGCAAGACGTAGGATAGTTCAACCAATGATAGACCAGTCAAATAGAGCAGGTAACATTTTTCTTATACGACTATTATTTTAAATATCACACACAGTACCTACATTCCCACAATCTCACACACTCGTCTACACCCATACTCAGAGCTCACCACAACCCACCAGCGCCCATCAGAGCCTACTGATCACGTATTCACTGCTCTCGCCAAGTCGATGACATTGGATCGAACGCGTTTCGAAATTCCAAAATTGGTGACCGCAACGACTTTGAAGCCGAAAATTGAGTTTGCTGACCGCCTTCATACAGTATGCAGGCTGCCTGGCCGCCTCCCGGGAGACTGGGGCTTTTAGCGAGCGTCGGACACTTACGTATGCATGTATGTACCTATCTACGTATGTTCGCCTGGTACCCGCTGTGGATTAATGAATGGATTATTGAAAATTTCCTAGTATGCTCTCTCTCTTCAAGATAAAGATAGAATCAGCATACGTACCAAAATATGAATGACATAATAAGATTCATCTTAAAAAGACGAGTATACCTTTCATATTTCGTACATATAAGCATCTAATATTTTCTTAATTATTAACAGTGATTCTAACAATATGATATCCAGCGAATTTGCTTTCATATCAGGTATTTTTGTTTTTCTTCAAAATTATTTTTTAAAACCACTAGTTATTAGTTAATTATACCTAAGTAGTTAATTACTTGAGCGTCGCCTTAATATTTTCTTTTCGTGTGAATTGTCTTATTTGGGTTAGAATTGGTCCTCGAAACTCATTTTCTGTTTCGTCTTTATTATCCACTTTGTGCGGTACAATAACAATTTGTCATTTAAACACAAGTAAAAAATCCCTTTGTAAATAGCAACAATCGCGCCAGCGACGAGCAGCGAACTCCCGAAGACGCGGGCGTCCGTCCATTTTCGTCAACAACATCGGATAGAATTACAAACGACCAATTCCACTTTTACTTTGTAATTGTAGCCGTAGTCCATAAAACGTTCCCGGGCACGGCACAAAAATTCCGCCCGGGGAAAGGGAACAGAGAGAAAAAAAGGACGTCGCAGAAAAAGGGCTTACTCTTGCGAACGGAACGCAAGAAGGGTAAAAAAGAATAATGTCCGAATTCGTTGACCCGTCCCGAGCGATCCATCACTCTCCCCGCCCTCGCCGACAATCGGCGTGCCTACCTCATATCTAGATGTGTGAGTATTCTTTGCCTACACGGGATTAGATCTACTTACGTCTCGCAATTTTTGCACAAACATCCCTCGCCCCGGCCGCTGGCTTTATCGGCGTTTTGTGATCTTTCAATCTCCATATCTCTTAGCTAATGAAAGCGATTCAACGTGATTTATATGAAACTATATTCGCTTTCCAACATTCTCGAATACGTCTTTATTCACTGAATTGGCTAGTTTCACGACTTAATTGTACTAATAAGAAATAACAGGTACCCAATCTCCCCGTTTTACTGTTACACATTTAGGACGGGCATCCCGCATTACTGTACTGGACTGCACTATCAACAGCTATATAAGGCAGGACGTGTACGACACAAAAGATAATTCATCTCGTCGAACGAAACACGATCGGCAACAAGGAGCCTCGTATAACTCTGATGCCAAAGTACCTTCGTAATTGGTTTCCAATCGATATTTTCTCCTCATTACAAGCCCAATCGCAAATAACCGCACGAGGCTGGCATGACTGCGCGACGCACGGCGAACAGGGCCATGTCAGTCGTGGGCATAACGTTGTCATTGGACCGACGACGCACACACGGGCCGGGCGGCACGGGCTAATGAATTTATTATAAGGGCATAAATTGCGCACTGATGCGACGCCATTACCGCTCGGAGACTGTAAATTACAATACGTTGGAGCGTTCGCCGTCGCGCTATTTCCAACCAATCGTTTATTCAGCTTTTCGCACGGATTAAAACGTGATACTCGGGCAGTTTATTAAAAAAGGCAGTAACGCGCGACGCCCCCGCAAAAATACTACTGCAGCGTCATTATTGCGCCATCAGCATTGAGAGCTTCGCGCTGTCGTAGCGACAGTCGTCGGGGTGGATAATTAAGCAATTCGGTCGTCGGTACGTGTTATATCGAATAGCGATTCGGAGGCGAACGATCGTATCGGTTAGTCGCGAGATAAAAGTTAGTCGTTAGTCGAACGCCAAGAGATGTCGGACGGAAACTGTGCGCACCATCGCCGGGTTCGCTAAAAGGAGAAAAAATCTCGACAAATAGCAGTGGATGCAATCAGAACAAAAAGCGCGGATTGAGTTGTGGTTGCAAGTTCCCGGACGCGGTGGCCGCCGATGGGGAGTCGCACGCAGCGGGCATACGAAAACGGGTGGCGATTGGAAAGCGCTCTTGGCTCGCTGACCGCAGGAAATGCGGTGGCCATTTTCTTTAGTCGATTGCCAAAACAATTTTCCATCTATCGCACCCACCGGTTTTTCCATTTTCCGTCGTCGGCAAACTTGGCGGCATCCGGCGGGATATTTAGGATCCTGCCCCGGCATTATCAACCGCCTGTTTAGAGTGCGACGCCGACGCCAAAACTCCGACGCCCAGCTACTTAAGACAATGGATTGGCGACAATATTCACAACAAATACACAAAACTGACCGCTTTGTCTGTTAACATGCCAAAAACTTATATCACGGCGGTTTTTCATATGTAAATTTGCAGAGGAAACAAAGTCGCTTTTCATTCTTCGTCTACGTGTCATCGTATAGAAATACGCGTGCCAGAATAGATAAAAAAATTATCTTAGAAAAAATCTGCGCCAAAAGTTTGATAATTTAATCCAAGATCACATGAACAGCAGTGAGTGTGGAGCGAGCAAACCTGACAGTCGGGTAAGTGGAGCGTGTCTCCGTGCTCCAGACTCCGACAGGAAACAATAACGCTCCCGGAGTACGGTACCAGGAAACTATGATTTAGTGGGCGATAATCTTCGCGGATGTCCTCCGCTGCTATTGTACGGAGTAGTGTTGAGGGTTTCGAAGGAAAATTATGTGTTAGCTGCCGCCATACATATACATAGATACTGGTATATGATAAAGTCTCATTTAAATATGTTAATTTTAAAAACGCAATTCGAAAAACCTATTTGATGACATAATAAAATGGAAATTATATGACCATAATATTGAATTGAATTGAATTTAAGTTCCATGATTCGCTTAGATAAGTCCTTAATAATTGTAAACCACATAAATATAAATATCGAGTGAATTTAAAAATTTAACAAGACAATTCATTTTATTAATGCCTAGACCAAAAGAAACTAGTAACTCACCAGCGCGTGAAGCAGGAAACGCGTTGTATAAAAAAGAATGAGTTCGCCTGAAGAGTGCTTAAAGTAAGCCTGAGAAACGTCGAGATAAAAAAATGAAATAAAAATAATATCCGGCCGCGATGTCGGCAATTGTTAACGCGGGGCATTAAATATTCCTCAACTGAGAATAGTCTTGAAACTTTTACATGGGAAGATAAAATTGCAAGGGACTCCCTCGCAACGAATCTTGCTGAATCGGTTTTTTTCTGTTAACATTTAAAGCCATTTTCGTAATTAACATTTAAACCGTCCTCATGATAATCGTTCAAACTTAGAGAAATCTAGCACCTAATTTTCCAAATCCATTTCGCTGCTAATCATAAATGCCCATTATATTCATAAAAAAGTATTAAACATTTCAACTTAAAACTGGCCAAATATAAAACGAATTAATCACAACGCAGCAAAAAATGTATTCAGAAAAAAAGTACGTAATTATTCTGAAGCGCACGCTGTCAGTATCGCTGGCGTCCGCCCCGCGCGCCGCATTTTCGCGGGACTACGCCGTGCAATGACGCGTGCCTCCATAAAGGAGCCACGGCGAAGGCGGAAATCGGCGTCTATAATGGACGAACACCATTAGTTTACGATTGATAATCCCCCATCGATATATTGCCGACGGAAGACATAACAGTTTTGTGGTAAAATTGAGCGGATTCAAATGGCGAACTCGACGACGTCGGCGACGGGGGCGGCCATTTTGTCATGTCGTAATTTTGCGCCATCAAAAAAGTTGTACCGAACGGGCTTTATTGTTATTGCATATCTATATTTACTGTTTTGCATATGACGATATTTTAGCGAACTAAACAAATTGACTATAATCTAACTCTATACTTACATGAGAGAGAAAGTTGAAGTGAACATAGATAAACAACATCAATATAACTTCTAATTCTGTTCTGAATAACATTCGAACAAAACACAGTGACTTTGACTCCTAAGTTAAGTGAGATTTTGAGATGAAATTTCATTGGTTTCAGCGATCAGACATGTTTGTTTAACAACACAAACATGTATATGTACATGTACACATGTATACATCTATATGTATATATGAACACTTAATAGATAATTTAACATCCAGACACGGTACAAATGCACATGCACATCACAGAACGTTTGTCGCAATTAGGCATCAAATCCTTAATGCCTGGCTCAGACCAAAAATTCATTGAACACAGAAACAACAAACCAATTAAACACACCAATTGTTTTCACACTATCTAACATTGAACACAAAACCACTCAACCGACGGCAGGCCTAATTAACCGCTCAGTGTTCTACCCGGCAGTGTTCCCGCACGCGGGGCCGAGCGGGGCCTACAGTCCGGAGGCCACGATGGGCTACATGATGGACGGCCAGCAGATGATGCACAGGCCGCCCACCGACCCGGCCTTCCACCAGGGCTACGCGCATTACCCTGCCGAGTACTACGGCCACCACCTTTAATGTGCGGACTTGTACATGTAAGTAATGCTTTAAAAATATAAAAATACTCATATTAAAGTAAAGGCAAATCAACATTGTAATATGAAAACAATTTGTCCACGAGCTAAACAGACGCATGGCTTATTTCAAAACGACCTTTGAAAGAATGAAATATGGGGTGAAAGAAAAAGTCATTAAATTTTCAGTTTAAATAGATTAGTGCAACATAAAAAATAAAAAAATCATCAAAATATGTCAAGAGCGAACTTGTGAAAAAAGGTGTTAGTGATCAGTGCCAAATATCCAACATTGGAACATCCAACATTCTATCAATGAATATGTAGTTAGGTCATTCGGTGGCAGTATTGGTACCAAAAGTTCTCAGAGACCAGTACCACAACCGTTGCTGTGTTATTACACAATTACAAACAATACTGTTTCAAAAATCAAATGTTACACAGCAATTTATATTCTATTTGAAAGAGAATAGAAGAGACGATGCAATAAGAATTCAAAGCCTCTTTATCTTCCGTCAAATTAAACCTAGGATTCGTCGAGGCAAGGGTTAAAGGCCGTTTTGTAGGTATGTGGTATAGTAATTTGTTGGCCTGGTGAAAATGGCGAAAGCGCTGGATTCAGAAGGTGCATGGCGGACCGCACGGAGTAATGCTGGTTATATGTGGCCTAAATCCAGCTGTGGATTTCTATAGTTTAATAAGTACAGCCATAAACAGAAGAAACAATAGAATAATACACATTAAATATAACAAAAACAAATAACGCCCAGCAAACATTTCCATTATTAGCGAACTGACTAAAATATAGCAGTATTCTAAAAGGCTGAGGCTTGATTACAGTTTTCTAATTACGACGTGGTGGCTGGTGAGTGGTGGAGCGGAGTGCATAATTTGTGCATCATTGTTGCAGATATGAATAACACGAGTGGCGGCGGCGCCGCGCACGCCGCGCCGCACGCGCCGCGCCGCGCACGCCGCGCCGGCAGCGCGGCCG
>DWEC01000673.1:0-15786 GCA_018245735.1 Microceris miodesmiata
ACTGCACTTAGCATTAACTATAGATTACCAGCTCTTTGAATTTTAGAAATAACTTGATCGTGGTAGGATTTCTAATTAATAGATCTGTATTCTGTAATTACGAAGTGCACACGAACAGAGCTGCGGTCACTGCTAGTGATGAGATTCAAATTGTTAGAGAAACTATTCACAATCTGTGTGAATGTTCTCAGAGCTTTCAGTCATTCGTGTGATTCGATGAGACTCGTGATCTGCGAAATCTTGTTCCGACAGTGCTCTGCATACAATGTGACATAATTAAAATTTATTTTATTGTGTTCAACAACCACTGTGCGTATAGTAAGAAATAGTTCCCTAACTCGATGCCACGACGTGCCGGTGTGCCGTAAAAAGAAACGTAGGTAGGAGTGCGTTCCAAATTTATAGAAAGTACCGACATAAGAATAGTCTTATAATAAATATATTTAATGAATCTTCCCATTAAACAATAATAATAATATCTTCGGGAATATTCACACGCAGTAATTTCTACAAAAGTAAGTCAAACAATTGACAAAGTACATTATTTTCGTCACGTCATATCCGTTACGGGGCAGACAGAGCATAAATGTAGGAATACTTGTATATAAATATATAGGTACTGGCATAAATAGTTTATTTTTTATCCACACATATAATTATATTTGTGTACACAAGTATTTTTTATAGATAGGAATCGAACCCAGGTCCGCCGGCTAACCAATCAGGTTCATCAATCCAGTCACCAGTGGACCAGTCATTGTTAAATTAACAAATATTAAGTACATACAATACACGAATTAAAAAGCATTTGGGAGCAAGGCCATACTTGTGTCATTGACATCAACGAGCATCGCCTATCATCCCGCAAACGATATATGCGCATGCAAACAATGGAAAACATGCAGCACAATACTCCTAAAGACGCGTGTTTCGCCCTGAACTAGTGCATCTTTAAGCTCCATTCAAATATACGCTCTAGGAGAGCAGAGCAGGTTTTTATCGCATTCAAAATAAAACTTCGTCACATTTCCACAACGTTAATTTTTACATTTCGAATATATAATGACAAGAGGATGCCCGAGCGCCGCGCCATCGCAAATGCGTCGAAAGTTGAAATATCCTAGCCCGACCTCGGGATCGAGTCCAGTAACTTCTCGATCAGCAGTCGTGCCCGCAATCACTGGACCAATAAGGTAGGCAACTTATGTGTGTTGAGCTTCTTGTGTCCAGGTTATACAAAATAAGTACGAGGAATTATGACATCGTCATGACAGCATACGTCCATCTTCTAATTAAAATCTTAGGATGCAGGGTGTGGTTGCGGGTGTACGTGTAGTCCTTTACCTTATTATCAGTCCCCTATCTAATATTACTAAACGAAATGTCGTTAACTATTACTAGTCCTCTGTAGGTTGTTGGCGTGCATGGGAGGTAGCAGTCACCTTTGACGGCTGACGGTGCTATCGACTAACGTGATAGGTGAACGTGTTCCGTGAAACGGCGCTTAAATACTACCTATTAATCAATGTTTTCCATAGGCAGACCGGTTAATGGTTCTAAGAGGGGAAAATAGTTCGGTTCTTGTAATTGCCCGCAAAAACGATACCGCAATCAAATACTGCGTATTTGCTTGGTTTTGTTTCATATTTACATTTTAATAAGTTCTGCCCTTTCTTGTTGGTTGTCTGAACTGACTCATTACAAAATGTTGTGTAAGCACCACAAATACTGTACGTTATACGAAGAGGTCGACGGGATGTCTCGGAAGAAGATCTGTGCACCACAGGCCGCTTCCAAATCCGGAGCTCGGCCAATGCGCCTTCCGCGAAACGGTGCGCTCTCACCGCCGCGCCGCGCTGACCGACTGCTCCACTGCGCCGCGCTCTGTCGCCGCGCCGCTGCGCTCGCGGACGCTCGTTACATGACCACGTCACTGAATACGCACACGCCTCCCGAGCGTTCCACCGCGATTACCTAAATAAACAACATTGTCGTCCATCGTCACAGTCCATTACGCGAGTCATTTTTGATGAACAAATTAAATCTGTGTAAATTGTCTGCAAATATAGTGTTCGGTCTGAGTGAGTCCCAAAGACAGAGTGACCGAAGACCGGTGCCGCAAAGTTGCGCCGAATTGTCACAAAAAGCTTCTCGTGCGACATTCCGGTGACTCGCGGCTCGTCCGCGCGTCTCGGTTTCCTAACCTGACGTTGATTTTTGTATCCGGAACTGTCTCGGGCCGCGGCGGCTGTACCTACTGCGTGCGGCGGAGAACTAAACTAAAGTGAGCACGATCACACAGTTACACATCATACATCAATCTTGACTTATGATCTCATCGATTGTCTGTATGTCAATGACAGCTCAATAAAGACTCATTTCTGTTTGTGCAGACTCACCGCCCCTAATGACGCAGTATTTACTGTTTCCCTAATACCGTTACGTTGCTTGTTACAGGTCGAAGGCGACGAGGGAATGCTATGGACTATATAACGTGAAGTGTTTTTACTAAGAAGAACAATTGAACGCTTGTAAATTAAAAGGGTTTTTAGAGCAGTGCGATGAGGTCAATTCTAGTTATATCGGATGTTTGTCCTGAACGATATATATAACGTACGGTTCAGTAGGTTGCCCTAGTCGGAGTGGAGAGAATTGAAGCAAACGTGAAGAATGTTGGTGGCCAGTAAGAGGCGGTATGAAGTCAATCAGTGACCGGCGGTGGCGGCGCGGCGGGTGGCGATGCGCGCGGCATGCTGCTGCCGGACCAGCTGTACGAGCGCGCCGCGCCGCCTCCGCTCCACGCGCCACTTCACGCGCCGCTGAACGCACCGCTCCACGCGCTGTTGCGTGCGCACCGCGTGCGCCCAGATTTCTTTTGCACCTATCGTGCACGCAAACACGCACAAAACGCGACGCTGCGCAGGTACGCATTTCCGTATAATGTCCCAAGGATTCAGTTCGATATAATTCACATTTAGTATAAACGTTTATAAGCTGTTTATTAAATATACACACTGAGGCCTTTGATACCAGATAATTAATATGTTTACATTTTTAAACAGACCAGCTGTACCATCAGCGGCGGAAGAGGCGGCGCAGCGCGAGGGTGTGGCGGGTGCGCGCAGGCGAACTAGACGCCGCGGTCACGCGGATCTTATCACACGTGAGTAATTTGACGTCTTTCGCTGTAAGCTGACTCGTGCCACACATCGTTAGCAATCAGTACGGTGGGAAAGAGAATCGGTACGGTACAAAGAGAATGAAACACATTCGTAGTCTTTACATACGGCGGCGAGTGCTGATGTTATTTCGAGCACGTAAAGGTAATATTTATCGTTACTTTATATTTATTTACAGAGTTCATCTTTTGAAGTCATGGTAAACCTTGGGGTGGGTATGAATGTAATAATAAGAAGTGAAGACATTGATTACCTACAATATGCACAGGTTTCAAACACTAAAGACAATTATATAGGACGCACGCATACAAAATAGGAGTCCTCCATGCGCGAAAGCACGTCGAGACGTGGCGCCGAAACCGAGTAAAAATGCTCATTATTAGCCAATTAGCTTTTCAGTACATTTAAATGCAAACGCGAAAACTGATACAGGTGGCAAAGATCGACTTATTATTAGGTATCGTCTAAAGGTCCAATTGGTCCATATGAGCCCAACGTAATGGCCGTAAAATAAGTTTTTTATTAATTCGTTGGCCCCTGAGGTCGGTGTTGACGTCGACATGTGATCGTTACATATCCGAGCGCACATAACCACGTATTCATATCCCCGTTGCCCAACGCTATAAATTGAATACTTCAGATTGAGGATTTAACTTCGTGCGTCCAATACCACTTTCCCTTGAGACGTTGGACTCATTTAAGTACATATTGAATTCTTTGATCATATGTGCTATTATATCAGTAATATAAATAAATGTTCAGAATAAAATTGTGGGCAATGCGCGTGGTTGGAAACTTATATCACCATTCAAAAAGCACATTATTTAATGTGAAAACGTATGCGATATTCCCAATTTCGGACTATGCGTTCACAGTAAGTACTCTATTTTATTGTTAATGGAATATATTATTATTATGAATTCAATGAATTGTACGGCACAGTAATAAAAAAATAATTTTCAAATATTCGTAATTAATTAAAGGTAACCAAATCACTGTTATGTGTTATATTGATATATAAAATGAAAATATCTAACATTATATGTATATTCGTATGGTCGTTACTTTTAAGAGTTGTGGGTGTTGTAAAATAAAACAACGATAAATAATTACTTGACGCCCGCGTCGCGGCATCTCTCGCGGAAAACTGGAATTTAATAATTTAATAGTTTGCAATGAATGAAGACTCGATACTTCATAGTTATATTGCTTTCCTGTCTTCTTTTCCAGCACGTATCAGTGGGGTTCAGAATTTGTAAAGTTCATCAGCAAAAATCATACGTATCCTATATATAATTAAACTTACCACGGTGTCTTTGTACAAAAACGTAACATCACGCCTGTAATTCCCGAAGGGGTAGGCAGAGGAGTGTAGTACACTTACACGTGTCATCAGTTACGTTTAAGTTCCATGGAATAGTATGTGGTGAGCCTATTGCCATATATCGGGCACAATGCCAGACTCCGGGTCACAATAGTACCCGACCCGGGATTTGACTCCAGAACCTCCTGATCCGTAGTCCCGTTTACAACCACTCGACCAATCGAGAGTACAGCTTTGTACAATTTTATTGTAAATTTGATTTAATAAGACCGGTGTAATCACAAGATGAGGGCGATGTTATTATAAATAAGAGAACTTGTGCGGACGGTAGCTGGAAAAGCCCTGTCAGAGCAGCGATCGATTTATATGTTTTTCATGGATGGCAGCCCAGCAGGTTCCGGCAAAGTTGGCGCTGATACGGACTTCGATAAGGAAAGCGTAAAATTTATTATATTTTCTCAATGCATTTCTGTAGGATCGATTCGCAGTATCCTACGATAAAATATAGGTATTGGTTTTGCACACGTGAGATAAAAGTCGATTTAATGAAAGTCAACTACAGAAATATATTGAAGATATATAAAAAGCTGGATGCATACCATGATGCTTCATTAGAATTATCGCATTGAAGATAATATTACAAACTCATTATCAAGAGTTTTCACGAAAATTAATTAATAAAACGAATATAAAACTTCTGTTGAGATCACCATTCCAAAAACTGGCACGCAACATTGCCTTAATTCCACGCTTCTCGCGAGCGGTTTCTTCGGAAAAATGTTCATAAATTATTAATTAAGAAACAAATTAATCACACGAAACATTTTTTAAATTGTTCATAAGTTAACCTGCCGTAAAAAAATGTTATTTATTCTATACATTGCTTTTATTGATTGAATGTTTTTTTCAGTATGTAAGATAGAGCACTATTTCCTACAGTGCCAGGTTTAATCCTTTTAAAATTTGAGAGAAATGATTACTACCTGCTAGGTAGTTGGATGCGACGTGAACTAGTATTATGAAGTGAGTGTGGTTGACTTATTGATGTGTAACTAATCGTTTCGGACAGTTGTGAGGCCGCGCGTGGCGTGATCGCGGCGCATTACGGCGGGCGCGCGGCGCTCGGCGCTGGCCGCGCGGCGCTCAGCGTGCGCCACTCGGCCCGTCGGCTTACGTTTCGATTGACTTGTTAATTTATTATTTTTTATTTTTGGCTCCAGTGTGGTGTGAAAGATCTGTGTACATATATGTAGATGCGTGTTATATCACAGACCGACGAACTCTGATAATTTGATAGTTACAGTTGAAACATAAAACCCTATGCTTTGTTTGCTTCATTTTATTGACTTACGTAAAGTACGAGATATATTATATTAAAGCTAGCATACCCGAAGTGCTTGCGAGGGCGGTGAAACATGTCAACTGTGGAGAAAATAGCGCTGCTTTAACGACGCAAAGTGGGAACCGCAGGTGTTAAAAACAGACCACGATGTGCGCTGCCGCTGGTTCGTATACGTTGATAAAATAAAATATTCAATGATTTTATAATAAGTATTTCATAAGGTATTAACTGTCCAATTTCACCGCAGCCATCAGTATTGCAGATGAAACAACATTAAAATATATTCCACACGTTGCTTTCTGTGAGTTTTGGTTTATGATTATAATAGAATGTAAAACAATGCACATAAATGTGTTGTAACACGTAAAAGAAATTTAGCGCCAATACCTATGTAAGGAAGCTAGTAACGTTGGTAGAACTAAAAGTAGCCGTAACAGCCATAATGTTAGGGAAATTCGTATGTTTCAATAGAAAAATGAAGCTACAAGTATATTTTTTGTCGTAAATTATAAACGTACGAGTACATGTTCCCTAGATTCTGAATTGCAAAACGAAGCACTCTTCCTTTACAAGCTTCCCGGGGATCTCGACGACACATTGTTTTTGTGTCCGCACTCTTGGTGTCGGCGGCTGCTTTTGTGTCTTTACATTTACAAGTAGTTGCTTTTACAATCGGTAACTTTTGTTTTCTTTGCTTGCTCCAAAGTTCACATTTCCAGCGTAATTTTTAAGATGTTAAACGTGTCGACATAAAAAACAAAATAAAATCAAAGAAAAGAGGACGTTTATAATATTATAATGTGTATTAAATGTACTACATACAGTTAATAATAACACCATTAAGATCTATTCAATAGGAAGTTATTTAGCATCGTGTAATGTGCGTTGTATGTGACAAATGGCGTAACGGTAATCACAACTCCATGCATATTGTATGAAGGCTATGTCATGTACGTTTATCTCCGGCGCGGGAGATGCGAGCGGTCCAGTCCGCACGACTGCACCGCGTCCGCACCGCATTGGCCCGCATCCGCACTGCATGCGCAGCGCACACGTACGGTCGCGATCGCGTATTGTAACCGATACGCGAAGCCGCTGAAATATCTCGCCACTTCGATCGCCGCGAGCGCATCGCCCGCTTTACATCGCGATTTGGCGATCCAAGCTCCAAGCGTTCCTATAAACAATCCAGTTAGTGAACAAGAGCAACTGTAATATATCGAGTAACTACATCTTACTGTATTATCTTATAATACACTATTTAACGCGTTAAAGTAATGATAATGATATAACGGCTCCGGATTGTCGTTACTGTGACTTTATTAATTTTATTTTGCTGTTTTTAATAAATAACTATTTATAATAAGCGCAAGGAGCTTCGTTCTAACCGAGTGTCCTACAACATTCTCTCGGTTTCTTACTTGTGTTGGAGGCTTTCATGTTCCCATTTTATACCTGGACAGCGTGAAACGCTGCTTTAACAAATTGTTGTCAATACTTAATTTATATAGGATATTCATAATTAATATTAATAAAGTATAATTAATATTCATAATTGATATACTTAAGTGTATTCATATTCATAATACAAGTTCATATTCATTCATAATTTATAAATAACAAATATTAAGTATTTCATTTATAATATAATTTATGTTGTTCGTAATTTATAAATTACAACAGATTTTATAAAGACTGTTTCATTGCTCGAGTGACTGCAAGCGCAACAGCTGATCGAAGGGTCTTTGATACAAATGCTAGATCGAAAACTATTGGATTTTTCTAAAAGTTCTTTTTATGAAGTTATATTAGTTGATGAGAATGATTTTTTTTTTCACTTTCTAGAATTTATTTTGAGCTGGGGGATACTTAAAATTTTTAATTTTATTTATTAACTACATAGTACTTTTCAAACAGTAAATCTTTATTGAGGTTCATTAAAATTAAATAAATACGTACACTCCACACAATAACACGCGAAACGCTCCTTTCCGGTGACAGGCGAACGGCGCACAGATAACGAATCATTCGGCATAAAGTGTAATTAGAGGCGCTAATCCGCGGCCGGCGACAGCTGGATATTTCTTGAATGCGTGAATCGTAAGGAATATCAGCTTTTAATCATTCACTGCACACCTTCACCAGTATATGCCGGTGATAAATTAAATTTTTAATATAACCGCGACGACCGCGTACAACTGGCACGAAGTTGTTCGTTAATAAAATAACCGTTAACACGAATCTCAATCGTTTTCTGCGTTCATGATAGAATCAAACCAGAGTAAAAGAGACCCTAAATTAATATTAAAATATCTATTTTAATACTACACTTGTGTACATCGAATAATTATATTTAATAACTCAGTCATATAATATCAAGGCGGCAAAATCTACTTGGGGTCAAAATTGAAGTATTAACGTCATTTTGTTAAATGTGATCATAGGCTCTCTAGAGCAATATATTAGGTGAAAAATTCGACAGTATGCCGCAAAAAAATCAATATTAAATACATGTTTGCAAGAAATCCGGCAATATCCTATAGTCGTAGTCATTTACGTAAACAATTTAAAAATGTTGTTAATATATGCTATAAAACAGTACTTACAATAGTGTACATACTTCTCGTAAAATATTAATTTTTCGTTTTTTTATACAAAATTCAACACTGTGAATATTGTAGCCTTTGATATTAGATGACTATATTATGGATGTACATATGTACAAATGCAAAATAATGTACGTATATCGGCAAAAGGAAATAAAATATTTCTTAAAATCTAAATATGTTTATTCAGGATGCGTAAACTTGACGGACAGCGCTACCTAGCGGTCAATGGAGGAAGTTCTATATCGCGGAGGCTTCGTTAGCTTCACGCTGCAATTGCATACAAAAAGCTCCTTCGCTATGCTACTGCGTACTGTCAATGGCACGCGATAGATGGCGACGGCATCGCGATTGTACTCGCTATATTATATAAATGTAAATACGTCTGAGTGTACATAAAATAGTATTACATAATTTGCGTTACAGTCATATAATATTAAAATCAGATTGTCGTTTATACATATTTATAATACAAAGAATAGATAGAATGCACCAGAATCAAGAGTATCTAATATACTATCGGTGATTTATTTATAGATTGTCATAAATTGGAAGAGGCCTATGTCCAGGATAACTTAGATTAGTGATTAGTGAGCTTGAGTGAGTGGAACGTGAGAGATATAACCGTATCTTCTGAACCCTGAGAATTATTTTTAAAAAGCTGTACCATTAAATAGAACATGTCGCTTGGGTCTTGTTGTTGTCAGTTACAATTTTTTTTTCATTTTATAAAAAGTTGTATTTTGATTATGTTGTCGTGTTTTACTTTGACCAGACCAGGTAGACGTAATAATAAATAACGTAATAAACATTTATTAATTTAATTCAAATTCTAAATGAATATAAGTATGATAGGTTATAGTTATAGTTAGTAGGTACTTCTGAGTTCAAAGATAAATCTTGTTAAATAATATTTCGTATCATATAAAACAGTCAGAAAAGAGAAACGAGTATGATGGTAGATGAAAATCCCGCTTGAATTGGTTTTGCCTAAAATCCATGCTTTTTGAGCGTTTATATCGCTGTTTAATATTAACAGTGTAACGATTATGGCCGACTGATATTGAGGAATAGAATTCCAAAGGCGAGCGGCTAAAGCATTGACGGTTTTTGTACTGCCTATTTAACAAACTCACAGCATTGCTTCACTTCGTACCATTATTTTAGAAACACTCATGAAATTGAATAAGTTTAACTATATAGGATAAATTGTTGATTTGTTTATATCAACACATGTGTTTGTTATTTGACATAATGAGAACTATTAAATACAGAATGAACTTGGTATGTATCTAATTACTCGTAAAGTTTATATTCTCATGTAGAGACGCAACGCGGGCATTTATATTTATTTCTCCCGCACACGCAGTGGTTAGTATCCTAGAAACGTTGATAGTTACCAAAATTCTTCCAACAATGGAATACTGTAGTTTATATATCATAGACATAAAATGATTATACACAAATAACTGTAAATAAATACAGACTAGTGTATTCGTGAACAGTTCAATCTGTTAGGCTTGATCGTGTGTCGGCCAGCGCCGATGTTTGTAACGGTTACATGGCACCAGCGTGATCGATGTGCCCACACTGGCATGATAGAGAGAACAAGAGACTAGAAGTAATACGGTCGTTCCTTGATGCTGGTTTAAAGTATGCATGCGAAACATATGATTTTAGCTTCGTCACTTGGACTATAGCTTTCCTATTTCGTGTTTTAGGTTTCGTTCAAAAATCGGGAGACATAGGCTAGCGGCCTACAGGGTGAGGCCCGGACGCTACGCACATAGCTTTCGGCGCGCGAGCTTACAAATAAATAAACCAGTTCCCCCTCTCCGCGCCTCTGCGCAGCCTCCGCCTCACCTGCTATGGCCGTGTATATTACCTGCTTAAATGTATAAAAATGAACCTTTAGTATCGGCGCGTAAAAGCCCGTCGCATCTCATCCATTAATGCCCTAGAAACAGCAAATCCGATCAACATCGAAAAGGAAAGATAGGGTCCCTGTTGAATTAGGTGTTTTCGACATTCCGCTATTTGGAACGTTGGTTCCTTTTAAGGAATTTAAGCACTTTCAATATCCTTTCTACAATCCCACATACCCCTTGGAGATGTAACATGATTTTGACACTTATTTTGTTATGTACTTAGGCTACACAAAAAAAATGTTCAAAGACTATGATTTGCTTAGTCCAAAGTGTACTCGTCAGTGGTAGATTGTTAGGGCACCGCGGGCGTGCGGGGCACGGTGGCGCGGTGCGTGCGCGGGCGCAGGCGCGGGCGCGGCAGTTCGCGACGAGATACGCGCGAGAGTGGTCGCCGCTATCGGCTGAGAGCGGCGCGGCCGCGGAGTGTGATGCGAGCGCGCCGCCCGCCATGGCCACGCTCGGCCTCTCCAAGGTGTTCATTTTGGACAAGTATTTCACTGAGCTGCAAAAATTCTGGGAGACGGAGAAGAAGTTGCAAGGTGAGCGAGCGGACGCCTTGCGCCCCTGCGGCGCTGCGCGGCCGCTGAGGACAACATTGTGATGATTTTATTATTTTTTATGCTGTGCCCGAAAGTCGAAAGCTCTACGCTTTTCACCTGTAAACATAGAATAGATAGTTCACGGTTTGAAAATCAATTCGGTTTCAAGAATTGAGTTCACTTACTATATTCGGTTTTCCTGCACTTTTTATAGACTTTCGAGCTGTAACGAAATTTTGTGGAGATGAGTCACGGAGAGAATCGGTTTATGTTTTAAATATTGTTTGAAAGATATTCCACTGCGCAGCTGAGCGAGAGTTTCAGTATCCCAGACTAGGTCGAAGGAAATAAAGCGTTTATACAAGCTGTTCGAATGTTACATAAACGTTTAATTTTTTAATTTAACTTTTTGTGGTCATTATCAGTTGCACTTAAAATATGTTTTTATTCTAGCTTAAAACTAAAAAGTTTTCAATTCACATTTCATTTGTTGCCGACCGATTATGTAGCGTGGGCTGTCTACGGGTTTTGAAAATACAGATTTAGAACAATTACATATCTAAATGACAGTGTACACCGTTCATTATACCTGGGAGGTAGCAACAGGTATTGTTGAACGAGCATGTTTTATATGAGTAGGCTATTTTATGCAAAAGTGCATATTAAGGCTGTGGCGGCTAACGGCGCGGGTTGCAAGCATAGACAGAGAGGGCAGGCGTGGCGGGGGACGGGACTTACAGGTATCTCGGTAAATTCGGCCCTTGGGGACCCGCCGCAGCACAGCCTTCGTTTAACTCTGGCATTTTAACTACCTAACTACTTAGGCGCTAAGGTTTTCATATATTTGCTTGATGTGCAGTAGGTTTAATCATAAAACGAGCTTTATTTATGATACTTGTACGTTTAATTTGGGTGCATGAATAATAATATATGGTTGGTAGGGCAACAACTGTTAGAAAATAAACAAACAAAATGTAACGAAAGGACACTATATATGAATAATATGTGCATAAATACACTAACATAACAATAAAACAATATAGTAACAAATCGCAAAAAGTATCCAAAACACTAATTATAAATTAAGTGAAACAAATTTATATTAAAATGTACAAGTATCCTATTTACTAAATAATAAATTTACAATGTCTTTAAATGTACTAGATGGCTAATAGATCTGCTTAAAGGAGATCGGTAGTGTCACTATTTTATTGCCAGTGTAAAGCCACGTGAACTGCTTTGTTTGTGTACACTTTTATGTGCAATAATGTGCACAATACCGTGTACATGCATATGTACGTGTAACACCTGTACCGGAATGTGTGCGAGTGTGTGTGCGCGTGCGACCGCAATTACACGGGGGCGTGGCGCACGCGCAGTTTTTGCCGTGCCGCGCCTCGCGCTGTCTTTAAATGATTGTATGTACCAAAGTAAATTTTGTCTCTGAATATATTTCAAAAGTGATATATACATGCAGTCACTAAAAGATTCCACTTCAATAAACGTTCTGCAAGCCATATATGTTTTCAAACATACTAAACTATTGAATGTTGCTCCACGTAAAATCTGCACACAAAGTGTAATGCTTCTCAGATGTAACAGTTGTTGCCAATAACAATGTTATTGAAGTATCAATGTTTCACGAATTTATAATAATGGGTTTATAGTTGGGTTTGATGACACTGTACATTTTTGTTTTCATATATGTATAGACTTTTATAGTGATGGAATATATAACAATGCACTAACACTGCCCCAATAATCAAAATGTTAGGCCATAACGTTATGTGTAATATATATCAATTAGTTTTATTGCGATTGAAAACTGTAATTTGTGAACGTCGTTTTTACGGCGGGTCATGAAAAAGACATCAACGCGCGCCAACTTAGCAATATAGTGTCATAGGTAGATACTATTCGTAACATCAATCATCATCTTAAATCTTATTTCTTCTATTCCCTTATTCTTTTATTTATGGTCCTTGGAATTCCATTATTAGATTTCTTTTTTAATTTTTTTAATCAGGCACATAACTATATTATCGTACAGGTTATATTAAGTTAGGCTGACTTAGTTTAGGCGGAAAATACGTACGCAGTTGTGAAAATTCGGTAATGAAAACATTCCTCTGCCACACTTCCTTCACCCGTTAAAATTATATGGAAACACTGTGTGGTACAATTGTTCCTCTTACTGGTGAATAATCCAGCAATATCAAGTAATCATTTCTAAATTGATAAAAATATTCAACTTCTTCGTATGTATCCGAGATCAGTCTCATTAAGTAATTTATATGAATATTCTTTATTTAAAAAGGAAGGAAGAGAGCGGCTTTTTCTTGGGATGGGAGAAAAGCCCTACACAGCTGTACTTACCACTTTATCCATACATATGTATAATAAAACTGTAGCTGATCGCTGTCTGTACATGGTAAATATATTTAAAAATTCATAATAGGAGACTTTTACATACACAAGAGAACCCAAAATAATGTTTTTTACATTTTGTCTGTATGTTTATTCGGTTATCCGATTTGAATACAGTTTTCAAGATTATATTGTGATAAGCTTCACTTATCATTAAGTGTTTTTTTCATTTAAACCGATTAACAAATCAAGACGTTATGTCAATCTATGTCAATCATCACGCATAGATTAGGTTAGGTTGGCCCGTACGAAGTCGCGGGCACAGCTAGTATTGAGTGAAAACCATATTGTCGTTTTTTGATTGGTTAAGGATAACAAAGTATATAGTTGACTTTGCTTGTTCAAATAACTTCTAGAGGAATTCCTTGCCTTGGCTGAACTATTTACACTAATTAATAATTTTATGGGGTTGATTTTGTAATGAGTAATGCTCTACATTGTGGTCATTTTAAATGTAACTTGACAGATACATAATATAATGTCACTTTCTTATTGTTCATTTTTGTTTGAATTCTGTACAACTGCGTACATTACTGCAGAATTAACAATTTCAGCCGTCAAGAGAGGACTAGTTACTTTTTATCCTACGCAACATCATTTTGAATATGATTTTGAAATCGTCTCTTTATTTATATGAAACAGTCAGCCATAAAACAAAATACAACTCTTCAACTCATTGTGCCTGCGTTGTTATTGTTCCTGATTCTAATATTTAATTGTTACGAGTTGATTCTAGAACAACTCTAATATGCCCAATATGATATACAGGCAGTCCTCGTACTTACTGAATGTTAGGTTCTCAAAATATGCGACGTAAACCGAAACGACGCAAGTCTGAGTTGCCTGTATTTATTAGATAGCGATTTAAATATAGGTACATATTTATATGATTTTTTAAATGAATGTTTTTTTATCATATAATGATATTCTTTTTGATGGTAATAATTTAAGAACGATTTTTTAGACAAAATAATCAATCTATGCTCCGTACCTTTTAAGTTTAGAAGCACCAAATTGCGATATCAAATACATTATGAATAAACTGTCCTTCCTATTTTTAACATCGGGGATTTTGTCGAGGGTGGGCACCCTGCCATCTCGTAAGTGATGGAGAAGTACGTCGGACTCCAACAAGCTAAGAGTCCATGTTCTTCCTCCATTCATTCAATTATTCCATATGCCATTCATTTACTGGAATTCACGAGGACTCTTTCGCAACTCTCCGCCCTCTATTTACCTCAATCGAGTTTGAGGATCAGCATCAATGAAAAAGAACAGAGTATCTCAACTCAGATTACTTTTCAGCGACATACGGAAATACTGTGCTCGTCATCATCATCAGCCTACTCCAGTCCACTGCTGGACATAGGCCTCTCCAATGACACGCCACTTAGCTCGATCTTCAGCTCTTCACATCCAACCACTGCCCACCAATTTGCGTATATCGTCACTCCATCTAGCTAGAAGGTTTCCTACGCTACATTTGCCAAGTCGCAATCTCCACTCCAGAACACTGCTCCAGCGGCTATCGGTTCTGCGACAGATGTGACTAGCCCACTGGCACTTCAGCTTGCCAATCCTTTGGGCTATATCGATAACTTTGGTTCTCTGTCGGATCGCCTCATTTCTGATGCGATCCTTCAAATAAATGCCGCTTATTTTTAATAAATGACGAAACATATTTTGTTGCCAAAAAATTAAAACAATAAGAAAAAGATCACAATTGATTTTTTTTCAGAGCATGATCTTTCAGATGAGAACATTTTCATTTTTTGTTTCCATTTTTTGTTATGAGGCTAGCGGGAGCTCAGTAGATGCTTTAACCTGCCCATCTAACTTATTTCAATTTTAACCAATTTTTGATACTGGATGAGGTACGTTTGCATATGCGTTTTCCATTTAAGCCCTTACGACTTACTGCGGAAGAAAGGACTCTTCTATAAAAACATGGCTGGTATTGACACAACATTCCCACATACTTGAGAGTATTAGAAAGCCGAGATTCCAGCTTTTTAATGCTTGTTAGTTGCTAACGAACCTATTCAGATAATGAATAAAATCTGTCCAATGTATTCAGCACTGCTACAAATATTTTCATGTGGACTTAGAATTGGTTTCCAAATATTTTAATTACGACTCAGATCTTGAAAGAGTATTTCTCCAATAAAAAAAAAATATTAGAGGACGCTATTACTGTTTTGTATTTTTGAACGTAGTGTGTACGGGGTTCCAACCACCATCTCAGGAATCCAAGCCAACCTCACCTGCACGTGGTACACCCAGCTGTAACAGACGAGGCTCTGACGACCGGCTGATTGCGGTATAGCGCAGCCTAAATATGTAGGTACGGTAATGCCCTGGCCGCCGACGAGCAGTAGCGTCAGCGGTGCGAAAAGCCGTGTCCTGCGGTATCCATCCTGCATGCCCAGCGGGATAAACTG
>DWEC01000674.1:0-15784 GCA_018245735.1 Microceris miodesmiata
AAAATAAACGTATAGTTCTCCTTATACGTTAAAACCCCCCGCCTCTCCCCCCCCCCCCCCCCACAGAGGTAATATTTATCGCTATACATATAATGTGTCATTATACTTACACTATATTATATAAGTGATGCTACTTATTCATTTATTTTTATACTGCTAATGTTAAAGAATAAGCTGTGGTCAAACAGTAGCATAAAATGGAGATTTATAGAAGTATAGTAAGTATATATATATGTATTTATAGCCTTTGACATAAATTTTAATGTTCAAATTTAAAAATATAATAAATAACAATCGAATTTCGCCCATTGCTCGACCATTATTCCACATTACTATAAAAAACACTTGAATATCATTATAATTTGATTTCTATTAAGAAGCATGTTACATAATTGAACACGAAACATTTGTGATTCATACAACCTAAAACATGACAAAAGTTAATAACATTTGACTTTAGGAACGCAGTTCTGTTTTTATTTCGAAACAAAACATTCGATTCCTAACAGAGAGTCCATTAGGTAGCCAGCCAGGCGAGGAACAGGCGAGCGCAGATAAAACGCGTCCACTCCACGAATTGCCCACTCGCAGTATCTAAACGCCACCAATTCCGTCAAGTGTCGACAAAGGCCGACTTTTAGCGCCAACAATGAGTGAATGAAGCAAATTACCGCTTTTCGACACTTGAAAGCGTTCATCGAGCCGCACCGGTTCCCGCATTGTCGTCGAACGGTTTGCGCCACGTAACAAACGATAACAATAAACAGTAAAAAGGAAAGTGTAGTATTTTGCGTGAAGTGCACGGGACAAAGGGTGCGCGGTAATAGGTGTTAATGCGCTGGAATCGTTGAGCATTCTGAATGGTGCGCGACGGGCGCCGCGCGCCCACCGCTCTTTCCCGCCATATTTTTATAACAAATCAACGTTGCTATGATTGACAACATTGTGTTTTTTGAAATACTAACGAACTATTTTTGTATCGTTCATGCATAAGCTATTCTTTTTTTTTGTTTTGTTACATTTTATACACTAAATCCTATCTGCCGTAAATTTATTATTGACAAGCATTATTTTGTTCTCGCTTTAACAATAAAATATACGAAATTTCATTTAATTAACCAATGAGTAAATTTAATCATATCTATTAACATTGAGCCTGATAATGATTATAACTTGATAAAAGTCCTTTAAACCCGGTCTTGTTTTACCCTATACCTAATCAGCTTTTATTACGCATATCTACAAATAGCGTGCGTTTGTCAAGCAAATTTCAAATTAAACGCTTTCTTACAAAAGTATCCAAATTAACTATATTGTTGTTCGATAACATAACAAAATATAGCAATTTGTAAAAATCTAAAGAGATACCGATATCTGAAACTCGATTCCTTACGAAATAAATAGCTAACTGTACGGCATATGTCATGTGGCAGCTCAAATCAACGAGTATATATCGAGTCCTCTTTAAGCTATTGGCTTATGAACTTGAATATCTCCCATTCAGAGGATTTCACTAAGGATTAGTATTAAAGCTTACAACATTTTAAACACTAATTACAAGGCGATATATCTGTAAAAGTAAATACCGACACAGGGTTGTCTACCACGTGATTTTTTAAAGTCGCCACATCGAAGGTGAGGTGTTCTGGTAATATTTGACAGTGTAACACTACACCCATGAAAATGGACACTCCTGCATTATGCAATATAACCGGTCAACACTCCGCAAACAGGATGGGGTGGTTCAGTTTAAACACCAGCAAAACAAATAGTGCTGAAGAGGTTGAAGTGTCGACCGCCTGCAGATTCGCACTCTCCGTAAGGGTTTAGAAAACTGATCGGTACCCGCTGATGTATGTTTAACTTACCAATAAAATTTCATTCACATTAACGTTATAATATATCAAGTATTACTTAAATTCAACCTTACAAGTAATAGAAATTTAAAAGTAAATAAATACCTATAACGACGTAGGAAAATTACGTGTGAAAACCTACATACTTTTATGTTCTTCATAAGGAGTGTAAAATCACACTTACCCAGCGTGGGATCTTAGCGCTTCTGCTAATGAAAGGATTGACGGTATAATTATAAAAGGATTGATGTTGAAGATACGAGCCTGGTAATCTTTGCACTTATAAAAATATCAAAAGACAAAACTATTCGTGCCTCACAAGATTATTATTTTAATAATATTCCTTCATTTCATTTGAAGTAGAAATCCCCGGAATTCCGCACTGGAGCGTCCTGGTGCAGATCCAGATACCACCCCACAGTTGCGGAAAAAAGCCATTCGCAGCACCACCTTTTTCACAGTCCTCATATTTTATGTATTATTTGCCCTTTTTACGTATTAGTTTCAATCTTTTATTTTCTTAATTTATGGAATTTATTTATAGTAACAAATTTTGCGTCTACCTGTATATTACTGATCCTTGCAAAACAGTTCCATAGAGAACATATCGAATGAATTTATTGCGTCTGTGTTGTTGACCAGCATGCACGACTGGTTTTATTACTGTCCTTACCAAAGAGATAGTGATGAAACCTACTGAACATGAACCTGTTGACCTGGGGTTTATATTCAGGCATTCAGATTCACCGTATGAAAATTTGAATAAACGAGTCACCATTTTTAGTAAGCATAGATACCTTCCTTTGTTTATATTTTTTTCGAAATAAAATATTAGGTAAATCTGTCAAATTAATTAATATCAATGTTTCTGTCTGTCTGTTAATATTAATGTTTCAAAAAGAAAGATTTAATAACGAGAAGATTTCCAAGTTTACTGTTTATTTTTTTAAATGGAATTTAAATAATAACTGAAAATAGATACAAATATCTTTATTCATGAAATTTTAATTGAATAATAATGTAAACAGCGGCTGCGGTTTAACATTTCATCATAACTTTTATGAAACCCTTCATCGCTCTAGTTGAGTACTTCTCAGAATGCCAATCAGATCTGAGGTCGTAAGACCAGTATTATTAAAAAGAAAAAAAACTTTCTTTCCATTACATTTTATAAACAATTAATATATAAAAATATTTTTAAATATTGTGATAAATAAAATGAGGATAACAAAACATTTGGTCGAGACCCGCTAAAAATCTCCTAAACCGGCAGCCGGTAATCAGCATCTGGCTTCCTTGGCCCGCGGCGGCAATTAAATGTGCACACGCCAGTGGCTTTCAATGGGCGCGCCGGCCCACCACGCTCCACTACCCGCACGTCACAATCGCCATTTGATTTGCCAACTCTCGTATTATGGGAACCGTATCCGCCAACCCGATAATTCCTATTCGAATTTCAATCCGTGAATAATCACAACGATGTTTTTGTTCCGGATTTATCGAAATGTTAACATCGTGTACATGTCGGATATTCGATACATTAAACTTAGGCTTCGGTTCAGAACCTAGTAAGGTACAAATCTATGTATGTATATGCTTTTTTAAACTATTTTTCATTAAATATATTATCCTCGCAAATAAGCAGACGGACCATTTGCTAGTAAGTGGTCACTGTCGCCTATGAATACAAGAGGAGTACCCATTGCTTCTCCGGCTTTGAAGAAAATCTCTTCTCTCTCTCTTCTCGCGGAAGAAAATCTTTCCGCTTTTCTTGAAGAACCCCATCAACCCCAGCGCTTTCTGAAAACCTCAGATGGAAGCTCATTCGTTTAAAACCGATCGTGCCAACTAATAAATTGATAAAGAAGAATGTAGAAGAAGAATCTTGGGTCTGTAAAGACACAGCTATTTTGGAACATGTAGAGTCTCTAAGGACACAGCTATTAGGTACTCGGCGTTACTTGCCCACCTTTGATAGGTAACATATAGGTACAGTTGTAATTGAACATTTTTTTTAATTATGAAAACGTCAATAGTAAAACTATTTGCCTTAATGTAACTGATCTGTCAAGATCATTTGATGAGCGATATTTTACATAAGCCATTAATGGATAACTAAAATCGCGTTAATAAAACATTAAACGAAAACTGTTGTATACATATATTATTTTCATATGAACATATATATTATCCAATATATAATTTGAATTTGATACGAGCCCGTCAATATTTCAGTATGCAAATACGAGTACATTTGATCGTACTGTTCTGACAATTTGGAAACTATCGTAATAAAAATAAATGTATCTCAACTTTAAATTCCCCAGTGTTTATCAACAACAACAGACCACCGAGTGGAACGTTCATACGTAAGCCACACTTACAATATCGATAGAGGTTTCTATGACAACGGTGTTATTTTGTTAAACAAGATCTCTTTTTAACTAGTGATCAATCCTTTCGAGAGCGCGCGATGCGCTTGCGCACTGTTTGCTTTACTACGATACTGTCAATAAACGACCCACACATATCGTTGTCGTGTATGAAAAACATACGATTATTATTACTGCATTAAAGCTATCACTGTTTGTATACTTCGGTCTGTACTTACATAATCGGTTCTTATTATGTAGATGGGGTGGAATAAATGAATTTTCAATTTGAAGTCATATGTTTTATATAAGACGTAGCTGTGTCGCTTTGTCGTCAGTAAATTGGACGATTCACGTTTTTTTATTTATGGCTTCAAACAGAATTTCTCACCATTACCAAAGGTTGACTGCAGAGATTGCCACTAGGTACTAAGGTCATGAGGTGATGAGGTTAAACCACTAAAGATTAAAAATAGATAAAAATTTAGAACAACATATTCACAAAGTAATTGTTTGATACCGAAAGAAATCGTGACCAAACATATTGACTACGGATATCGAAATATTTTGACCCTATGCCTGTCGCCATTGTGTACCCATCCCATATCAGAGATGGCGTGAAGTTTTGAAACGTAGCTGGCACAAAGCGCAGGTCCTTCGGGGAAGCTGGTGGAGTGTTGACACGGCGCCGGGACAAAGGAGACAAACTCGCGCACATCGCCCGCACAGATTATTATGAAACCCAGCCGAAGTTTAACGAGATGACTGTTATTCTTTTTTCAAATTCTGTCGAATTCAATTTTTTTTTTACTTCTTTACGGTGGTATAAATACCTTGAAATATTAAGCTAAATATTTATATACCGATTATAATTCGAAATCGATATTTTTTAAATCGATTTGTATGCTCACAAAAAATGAGACAATGGCGTATTGAATAACAGCTTTAGAATATTGGCCCCAAATTACATAAGTCAGCAAAAACGCGATAAATAAGATGTGGGTATACAAGTTTCATCACGATTTTATTTTGCATCAGATCGTTTAAGAATCGATTGAAGTGAACGCAAACGATGCGTTGTATGGTCAATCTCCGCGAGAGTGTTTGTACTTGACCTGAGTTCGTTACAAACTCTTTTGAATCGCAAGTTGTGAATCATAGCTCTAACATTAGGAACCTACTTCTCTTTAAATATCAGATTTGAAAGTCTGTTTTTATTTTGTGTCCGCGTGAACATTTATAATCATAACAAAAAAGTATTAGGTAGAACCTAAATGTGTTCAACAAGTCTTGTATAAACGCTAATCGTTTTCAATACAGGAAAAAACTTACAAATAATACACAGATTATACTAACTCAGTCAAATAATCATTCCTAAACCGCAAGTCATGTACCACGAGACGAGGTCAGGTTCGTAGGCCACTAAACCTCATTATTTATAAAAAAAAATAAAAAACAACATACGCAAAGTGGCTGGCGGTGGTTTGATGTGAAGAGCTCTGTGGTATGCTATTCGACAGGCCTAGTCCAACAGCGGACGATGACAATGATGAAAATGATGATAATGACGAAAAAATATTAAAAGCTCCAAAAAACTTACGACCTAATCATATTAATTAAAACTGCCGACTTGATCAGTTGGCAGTACGATCGTGACCTGATCACGATCGTACTGATACTATTCGTCTTGGAAGAACCAACAGAGAAGTTGCCTAATACATGTATTGGTTCTACCGCGACAGAACAAAATATAAGGGTTTACGAATTAAACTATTAGTTATAACACCATGTAAAACTACACCATTCAACATACAAAATACCAAGTTTTTTTTAATCAACCCATTATAATTCCACTGTTGGAATATGGGTCTCCTCTCAAATTGAGAGGGTTAAGGCCATAGTCTGGCACGAGGACCAAGTGCGGTTGGCAGACTTCACACAACTTAGATTTTTTTTTATAATTTCTAAGATGTGTTGGTTTCCTCACGATGTTTTCCTTCACCGTTATAGCAAGTAATATTTAAATGTAAAACGCACTTTTGTAGAGAGGTGCGCGCCATGGATTTGAACCCGGCACCCCCGGAGTGAGGGGCTGAATTCTTAATGACTAGGCTATCATTGCTAATACCAAGCACAAAATACATACAACAAACAAAATTCCACAAAATAAGTAGCAGGAATATAAAGTACAAATGGTTCTATAGCTCAAATGATTTATGTGACAAGTTTCAATTACGTCTTTAAGTATGATATAAGAATTCTTCGCCTTTGACATAAAACATCAGTAATAAACTAGCTCAATATTTAATTCAAATATTAGCTGTTTTTTCATCTAACGCTTTACCGTTTCATAATCACCAAGAGATCGATCGACGCGACATAGGTATATTTGCTTTCCCAGCGATGTTATTGTTTGCGAATTCCAATAATTTCCAGGTAAATTCTACTTTGAATGCCTTGCAATAATAAACACGTTGACTAAACATAACCAAACACACATGATGCCACGATCATTGTTGACGTGAGATCTTTTGAATTACTCGAATATATGTGTGTCCGAGGTACTCAAATATTACGTGAACAGAGTTCAAAAACCCCCACAGATAACATCGGTAGCTCATTAATGGTCGAAAGTTTAAGGCAAATATTTAAACGTACCATAATTATTGAATTGTGGTCGCCGCTCACAAAGACTGGTAGTTGATATAACAGCGCATTTATTTATTTATTATGGCCGAAACAGAGGAGTTCATTAGACACACATTGGGGCTACATGTGTAAATAAATACCCTGTACGCATCGAAATGACTCGCCCAAACATCGTCAACAGTCTACACCGTGATACACTGGCTAATGAGCTATGTGGACATGTTATAAGTTCACGTAACATATTGTTGCCCAAAATAGTCATTTAGAATAAATTTGGAGATGTACCTACTCTGTCTACCCCTTCGGGGATTACTGGCGTTGTTACGATGATTAGTGATGTTACGTTACTATTAGATATGTATAATAATATTAACAATACTTCGTTGCTTTACAATCATAACCTGCATTGGGATTGACATTTGTCGTATATTCCATAAATATCCATAGACAACATCATCACTGCTTTATTTAGATGTAGTTTAGGAATTATTCAATTATTTATATTCGGAAATGCAACTAGATTCATATAAATATAACTGAAAACAGTACGTTTTCGTTTTTGTGGCTACTTGACAGTTATGCAAGTTATACCATACTCCATAAAATAAGAAATATTTTTCAAATGTCCTCAACACTCTTGAGTTGAAGTTTCCCGGCCGAATGAATAAGAGAGCATTGACAACAAGGCAGGAGCCGTTTCAGGTTACATCTCATATACAACGCAAACATAAAGACTTAGACCCATATCGTGTATCGAAACTACGCACTAAGTACGTACCTACCAATCATTACTATATATATTATATTTTCAATAATTGATCATAATAAAGCCGATATACATTCATTAGTATATTCATTCATATAATCAAAGATTTTGTATTTTGAAAGCGTCATTAGAGTTATCGGGCTGTCAATGCTTTGCCTAAGTATTGCCAATAAAGTAGCACATTAAATATTTTAGAACCGAATTTAAAATCTTGCAAAAATTCTGATGCAAACATTCCGACATATAGCCCTTCGATTTTCAAAATCTATACAGAATCTATTGTAGATCGGTGAGTATGTTATATTTCCTTAAATGTAATAGTTTTATTTTTTCAACTTTACAATCCGATACGTGGAAGATATGTATGTCAGTCTGTTGACATTTACGTAATCCGCATATTATACTAATGGAAAAACTGTATCTTTTAAAAAAAATGCGCGCACTAACGAGCGTGAGATTTGACACAGTAAAAACTTGCGTAGTAAAGGAGTGCAGAATGCTAATATGTATCTTTTATGTATATATGTATTATACAAATGCAATAATACATAAAAGATTCTCTGTTTTCGTACATACTGACAAACATATAGTAGGCTGTGGTCAAATAGTAGCACAGAGTAGAGATTTTTAGAAGTATACGTATTCAATATAAAAACTTAATACATTCAATATTAATAATGTCTTATACTAATCTTATATCAATCTTATTACATATATTATAATATAATATCTTATATTAAGTACCTAATTATTTAAGTACCTAACAGTATTATTCAAGCATTTTTTCGATCGCTATTTTGATTGACGCTTACGAGTACATATACCTAATTTAAATTAAGAACAGAATCATGAGCACACGTGACACACACAAACAACCTTAATTAAAAGACATTAACATTTTGTAAAGCTACAAAATTCTCCAAATAGTCTTAATGTGTCGTGAAAATAATTTTAAGATTTTATTTTAACAAACAACTTTAAAGGAATATCAACGATAACTCATTTGTAAAGCTTGTACTTTGATTTCTTTAATAATGAACACACGTCGGAAATATTTCGCGTAAAATAAGATGTTTACAATATCCCTGATTACAATATTGAATCTTTCACCTCGGGAGATGGGCAACGAATCATTACCTTTCATTCAATGTTGATCACAAGTCTATAGCAAACGTAAGACAAACCACTCGAAAACTGATTTGAGTGCTGGGTCCATTTCAAGCGTCCATCTTCGACATGGGTCTGTTTGTCTCTTTGTCTGTTTGCTTTTACATTCTTTTAACTCGAGAGCCTCGACCTGCCATCTGACCCTTGAGCCCACGGGGTATAACTTTCGTATGAAAAAAACTCTAGCCATGTTGTTCGGATTTGTTCTGTTCAGACCTCCATGACTATTTAGAATAGGTTGATATTCATATAATTTTAATATTTGATGTGTAAAAAAATTCAATTTTCTTCGAGACAAAAATATCTTTCATCGCATTCAGTTCGAAGACTTTTTACTATTCTCATAGTGTTCTCAAAATATAATCGTTATCACCAAGAAATTAACCAAATTCAATTAATTACTAAAGTGTATAACCATTAATGAAAATCGTTATCATCGTAATAAAATAGATAGATAGATAAAATAGATAGTTAGGTTTTATAGATTGTTGGTAGCAGAAATTTAAATTGATCATTTATTTGTTTGGAAACAGCTTAATACATATAACACCTCCGAAACCGCATCGAATTTTGATCGTTATCTTTTTTAATGCAATTGAGTCTTCGATACGTTGTTTGCTGATTCATCAGTTTTTGATTATGAGTCACTTCATTATCGACTCTTTCGTTTAACTAGTCGAGTCTGGTCTTCTTTTGGAATGAGAGGGATTAAAACATCGTTTGTCACGGTAAAGTAAACGGCTAAATACCTACACCTTGGCAAACCTCACATTCTTATAGAACATTATGATCTCGTTCGACTTAATTTAAAACAATAGAAAATAGAATAGAATATACTTAATAAGCAGAGAGCTACACTTACAGGGCAGGTAAAACTAATGCAATTATTTTCTTTCCTTGCAAACTAAATATGTAATTGTCCTATGAAATAAAAAAACCTGACATCAGGCCTGTGCTACCGGAAAAGGGTAGGTAGAGGAGTCTAGTACACTCCTACGTTTCACCAGTTACGTTTTACGCCCTGCGGAATAGGTGTTGAATCTATTGCCATACACCAGTTACTGATCTAAACTCCGAGACACTAATAGAGATTCTAAATTAGAAACATCCAATAGTACCCGAACCGGTATTCGAACCCAGAAAATCCCGATCGGCAGTCGCATTTGCAACCACTCGACCAACGAGTCAGTCTGTATGGATCCTATGAAACAAAAGTAAAAAACTCTCAGTTTTATTTATAACTCAACATCTAATGTATTATTTTTATCTCAATGTAACAAATATAAGCAAAAAAGTTATAGTACCTATATATAAATTACAAGTCATGCGGTAACTTTTAAATAAATTTCTTTGGCATTATGAAATCAAATGCAGATCAACATTGGCTTCAACTATTCATGAATATTGTATTAAAAGCTTACATTAGAAACAATGCAAACATGAAAGCAGAGCAATGAAAATAGATATATAACGATGCGTACTTAAAACTAGGTAGGTACTAGCCATTAACAAAACATTTTTCGAATATTCGAGGCATTAGATCTTATAACCAATAATAATCTAGAAACCATGAAACCATGAAAAACCCTCGAAACCGGAGATCCAAACGGTCGTCAGACCAGATCTCCAAAAGTCAGCGCTGTTGTCCGCCAAGCGACTAAAGAAAAGTCTGGATAACGAGTATTTATATACAGCCTGAAAAAGAGTTACTGTTATTATTACTGAGGAAACGTAAGAAAAAGAGAATGACATTACCGTCCAAAAAACCATTAACATAAATATAATAGACTACTTTCACATACAACTACAATTCTTAAATAGAGAAGTGAGAATAAATTAACCATGTAAAACTTCTAGAATGTTCTAATGGCTGAAGTGTTCCATAATGGGCTAGCGCGGAAACAATATGCAAATGTTTTGCGTTTCATAAATACAGTTCTAATTCCAACATACTACAGGCAGCTGGCGAACACAGAAGTGAGAAACGAACAGGGTAAATTCGAAGAGCCCCTAGCAAGGCAATTTCCCAGCACGTAGGGGTAACTGACATGCGTCGTATTGGGTTAGCGCGCAGCAGTATGCAAATTTGCCGCCTCGGGCGCGCTGTTTGTGTGGTAATATTTATTAGGTACTCGTATGTATATATAACTTTTCATGAAACGCGTACCAGTGAATGTTTATGAAAGGGATGTTTCTTATGTGTGAACTAATGTAAAATTATCTAAGGTTTTTATACGTACCTAATCATCAATTTTGATCGTTTTTTTTTTCTTTAGAAATACGTATCCTACTTTCTGTGGTGCTTACAATAATTAAAAAATCATATGAGATTTTTACTACATGTAGTACATTGTAGCAACTTTCTTTACGAGAACAGGGATGTTGTTCACTATAGAAATCATATTTTATTCGTAATTAGGATAGTACCTACCTATATCAAAAATGTTTTTGACAAAAACTATTTGAACATGAGTGTTTATATTATTCTCGCCCTTTCATATAGTTAATAGATATAATTAAATCTAATATCGAGATTATTTCAGCCCAAGGTAGGTACTCTACCGTAGGTACCTATACATGAAATGTTCTAATTCTTAAGAAGCTGTACCTACATACTGAACTCTTTTCACTTCACAAATTTATAACTATGAACCTGTCTAAATTTATAAGTCTTTTGTTAGTATACTAAGGCTTATATAAAAAGGCTTATTTATTCATATATGACCACTACAACAACATCCACTATTAAAGTACCAAAAATTTCACGCGAAACGAATATGACAGATCTATTTTCCATTATATCCTTATCACTTGTCAGTACCCTTTGAGCCTTGGAGTATCCCTTCATCCTTTGCGGGAACCAGCGTTATTTAGCAATACATAGAATAACGAATGCACCCGCGCCAGCTTTGTATCAGAGGATTTTGCCGAGCAAGCGTAAATTGGACTAACGAATGTGATGGAGTAGCTATTAATTTATATTTTAACAAAGAAAACCTGTGTTTTATTCTTTATTTATTTTGTTTAACCTTTATATGAAATAAAATATAAGCCTTTGTCACATTTAATAATGTCTCAAAACTTGAAAGAAACCTCAAATTATTTATTGAGCTACTAGATCACTAGTATTAACAAAAACATAACGTTCCTATAAACTTAATAAACATGGGAATATGTTAACTAGAATTTATAAGTATGGTTGAAGAAAATTGCCTGTACTGTAAGGATATAAATATACGAGATCCGGTGCTCTCTACAAACCCTGTTAAATTTAATGACCTGGCATGATAATAATGGACATAATAATATAGCCAAACACTCGAAACAAAAACTAGACATCAATACATTGCAAACTTATGCAAGCCTCGTGAACAAAACACAAAGATCATCCCTATTCTAAATCCTGGATACATAAAAATCGTAAATCATTCAAACTTCAAACAAAGAATGGAACACTCAGCCTACTCAGACAGAATGGCGTTTATTGGTGGATCGCTTTTGTTATCACAACATGGCGGCTACGTTTGCCAACTACAACGTAGATGAATAACATGACACGTATAGCGATTTATCATCAAAGTGAATAGAAAACAACATTAAATCTGCATTCTTAATTTAAACACATTATTCATGTTTTCATTATGTCATATTCTTACATAAAATATACATATACATAAAATCTGCTAAAAACTGCTAATAAAATCAATATATTACATTACACACATCTTGAATAAGAGAACAGATCGCATACTGAGTATATCTACTGTTTTAATTTGGTCATAGCTAAAGTTATATAGTAGGTACTCACTCTTCACCGATTGTCTCATTGGTCGAACGGTCGTAAGCGCTAGGGCTAATCGACAAATCCCAGATTTGATTCCCGCATCGGTTACTATTCGAATTGTCTGAGATTTTCTAGTAGAAATTTCTAATAGTGACTCGACTTCTGGACCTGTGTTTGGTGTATGGCAATACGCTCACTACTCATTCAATGCCAGGACAAAACCGTAACCGGTGAAACGTGGGAGTGTGAATACACTCCACGCTACTACATACAGATATAAAGTTATTTCTCTGCTTACCTGTTCAGGGATTACGGATGTGGTGTTAAATTTTCGCTCACCCCCAACAGCGTACTTAATTTAATTTCATTCCGAAACTACAAAAATCTAGATTATTCTCAACCTTTTAAAACTTTAAAAAAGTACCTATATAATCCGATTATATGACTTGTTTGCGTTGCACACATAGTAAAATCTCTCTATAATATATAATTATGATGGAAATACACAGTAAATGTTACTATGCCCTAACCCTAGGATTCTGCTGGCAAAATGCTGACTCTACATTATACGGACTGATCAATTGTATAGTGTCTAACAGATTTACTGTCTTGTATCAGTCTTTGAACTACACACGTATAAACATATATCGTAAAAGCCATAGAAAACAGAGTCACCTATTCTAACCAAATAAGTCAGTTATAAGCTGATGAAGCAATCAGGCATCTCTGAAACTGCTGTACGGGTATAAAGAAACTATTGAACGTTAAAAGAAACATGTCAGGTCTGTGAAAATAAAGATATTTTGTACTCAGGGCTCTCTGCCTACATCATAAAGAACCTGCCAAAGTGATATTATAGATACTAATGGGTAACTTGGGAAATAAATAAATTGTTCTTTAAAACATGTTTTACGTTCGTTTATGTTTATCAAAGTCTATGCGTTTTTCATAAGGAAATTAATTTTCGCAATATTTTTTGTTAGATTTAGTGAAAAATATATGTAGAACAGATAACGTCCTTAATTAAGTAAGTTAAATATTACTTTGTATGATGATTCGAAGTGACCCACAATGGTGTGGGAATTGATTGTACAGTGCCATCTACTGGCGAGTACCGACGAAATACGTACTCCACGAAAAACCAACTAAACCAATACATCTGAGCCGAATTTTTCAGAAATCAGTCAAATTTGGAAGCTATTTAAAAATCTCAAACATATGTTTGACATACGATAGAGAAATATCATTTGTGTAAGTAGGCAGTGATAGCTTAGTGGTCTAGCCTTCGCCCACTCAGTCCGAAACTCCTGAGGTGAAATCTTGACACGCCCCTCTACAAAATTCACTTGCTATGTCGGCGAAGAAAAACCTCATCGAGAACACTTTAGATTTTTCATTCATTTCATTGAAGTCTATTAACCCACCTAACATGGCAAAACTACACTCTGCTTATTCTCGAAGAAGACCAGTATCCAAAGCAGAATGATAAAAGATCATGACGATTTTCTCACATAAGTAAGACAAACTAGGACGCTACAAATACTTCAACGCCCAATTTAATTGAGTCCAAAAAACTGTTGGAGGGGCCTAACAAAGGTGATTTTCTATCTTGTTTTTGAGAACCATTGTTAATTTGATTCGATTGAGTTCTTGACGAAACTTGACGAAAGCGATATCGTTGGTATTGTTTGAATGATTTTACATAACGAGGCGGCAAACGCACACTCTCTTTGTGGTCGCGGCATTGTGGGGGAGTATCCAAACGTTTGAGATGTGAATTGAAAGGCGCCGCGTGATGACGAGGCGCGAGCGAGTTCTCGGCGCAAGGCACAAACAATAAATACATATTATATTCGTATACTACATATTTTCATGACTACCATTATTGGTCTCGTATTTCAAGCATAAATGTTGATTACGAGCTCCTGGCTTCGTACAGTTACGTATACGTCCCACTATGGAATACAATACGATTATACGATTGGCAACTTCATAGAATAAACATAGAACCTCTTTAATTAGAAATTGTAGCTTTCTACACTCTTTTCTTACATAAAATACCAATAGTCTAATTAATATTCTACTTTATGAGTCAGTTGTGACAGACGATAGCGCTTCGATCTAGGCGATAGTATTACCAATTAGGTTATTGAAATGTCATTCGTTGAATACGAGTAATGTGCTAATGTTCATTTACGTGTACATTATAATATAGTTAACACATGAATATCCAAAGAAAAATTAATTACGTAACAAATTTATAAGCAGGGCGCGCGCTAACTCTTCTCAATTGAACCGTGCAACATATACGTAGCGTTGCCTGCGCGGCGCTTTGAACTGTCCAAATGATTGTTTTATATTTGTAAAGCCTGGAACAGTGCCCCTATTCGACTGACGTAATGTAGCATTTCAATTAGTTTCAAAAGCATTTTGTTTTACAACAATGGTTCGTGTCGGATGACGCCGCGATATGATTTGTTTGATTGATATCAAAAGGAGTTACAGATTTTTTTTTGTATACGATTGACTTAAATTGAGCAAGTTCGCTTAATCATACACATAATCGTGTTAGGATTATGTTTTACAGTTTTTTATAGTTGGGTAAGTCGCAGGTTTTAATTAAGTAGATTATACATAATTATAGTCTAGTGGTTTTAAAATTCATCCTCTTACTCTGAAGGCCCCGAATAAGACAAAAATTAAAAATTTTTCAACAAAATTTTCTTGATCTATCTGCGTAGATGGGCTACGAATAAGCTACGAAATAAATAGTTACACAAAAAAGCTATAATCGAAACCGGTTTCGGAGACTTCTAACTTCCCCATCACGTAAAAGTCTCCAAACACGGCGTGCATGTATGAAGAGAGTGATGAACGTGGACGAAGCACGACAGGTATGTAAGAATAGAGATACTCGTATTTAGCACTCTGTACTCTCTGCCTAACCCGCAAGGGACCTGGCTTGAAGATATGTATGTATGTATTTAATCGAAACCGAATAAAGTAATAATTATTTAATCGAATTTATAATATGAATTAAATAATGGTTTAACCGAATCGAATCGAATATTCAAAATAATTCCAAACAACACATTATCACTTGTGTGTGTGTGTGTGTATGTATATATATATATATATATATATATATGTATGTATACATGCACATACATGTATGTACGTGTGTGTGTAT
>DWEC01000675.1:0-15781 GCA_018245735.1 Microceris miodesmiata
GATTTTATCAGTGTATATTATGTTACATTTAAACTAAACTGGATTTTCAATGATTTAATATGTCGAATGTTCATATTATGTTACGTCAGACGGCTATGAAGATAGTTACGAAATGCAGCGTGTATTAATCGAAAGAAACAGTCAGTCGTTCAGTACTACAGAAATTATGAAGGTTGGTGGTTTGCCACTTCTAGTTGTAATAACGTTACCTATGTTGACTAAGCTTGGTCCCTCATGAATAGTTTTTCGTGAACGTATGGCGTTTAAGTCGTCATGTTACAGGTACTTGGTAACGACTACTGGTGAGAATGAGTTAGATTACGCTTGGGAATGAAATTTTTAGAACAGAGCCTTCAGCGATACTTGTTGATAAACAAAAAAGTTAACCCGATTGTAAAATTTGAGAATTACTTTACTAAAGTACACTATAGTAGCTCTATTACAGATGATAAATAAAAAGTAACATAACGTAACGTAACGTAAACTTACGCCTATAATCCCCGAAGGGGTAGGCAGAGGAGTGTAGTACACTCCCATGTTTCACCAGTTACGTTTAAGTCCCATATTGCCATATACCGGATACAGACATTACTAGAACTTCTAAATTAGAAAACTCCAACGGTACCTGATCTGGGATTTGAACCCAGGACCTCCCGATCGGCAGTCGTGTTTGCAACCATTCGACCAAAGAGGCAGTCAAGAAGAAATAATCGATAAGATAATAATCGAGAAATAATCGATATAAAACAAAATTCATCGCCATTAATGTCCTGAGAAATAATTATAAGTTGCTCTGCTTATATTTCAGATAGATGCGTTTATTGTATCACAACCATTGGTGCAACAAGAAATAAATTGTCAATATATAAACGGCAAATATCTAAGTGTCCACTGAATATCGCCTTTCTTATGTACGGGAACTAAGTGAAATTATAATGTGTCGAATAATTAGTTAAAACTCTTGCTATCCAATAAAGTAAATTAATATGCAGATCATAAAAAGGAAATTCTGTAATGACATTGTTTAAATATGAAGGACAATTCGGTGATGATATACGACCAATGTTGAGATAACGATTCCATTTTATTGGTGGAAGTAATACTACATGTAATATATTTTACACTTGTATAAATTATTTAAACGTATAAAGTTCGAGAAAGGTACACGTTGGCAGAATGAAAGGAATCCTTACAAATTATTATAGTCTGATACGTTTCGTACCAAATAAATTCACAAAACTCGCGACCGCACTCATTTCATTACGAAAGGAATGCTACATCATGGAACGTTACATATTAATAAACACGCAGGTAGCTACGCTACTTATTCGTGTTCAGAAAAAGTTTTATGCTAAGCATTGTAGCAAAAATGGCGTCTAGTACAAGCCCACTCGTAAAATTACAGGTCGGCGCGACGGCAGACCCGCCGCCCACGTTCAATACCCTCTCAAGAAGTATTACTCGTATTATGAGGGGTCACAAAGTGAGGACGGCGATATTGGAGCCCTTAGCAGGCACCGTAAGAAGGTGAGGAAACTTCACATAAAACCTAAGGAGGCAGGTGCATTCCATTTCGCCGGCACCGAAATGTTCGCGTATTTCACGCTTCACGCGTCATTACTGCTCCTTACAACGAACACTCCGCGTGGTGTTTCAGCAAAAGGGAAAGAATAACAATAAAAATCTTACGGCGGAGAGAATAAAATAGGAGTCCAAGTTGCGCGTGAGGCGACGGCGTGTCATGAAAACCGTATTTCTTCGCAGCTTGTTTTATTATTGTGTACCTACAGGTGTTCATATATTTTTATCTTTTCTCTAAGTGCGAATATATTGTTATATGTATAAAAGATATAATGAACTTAGTCTAGTAACTTTCCGTTAAACACAGTTTCATTAAATATTGTGCGATTTATTGTGTATTAAAGACCCTTGTTGGCTTCGTTTCGTTTTAGGCTATAGTGTTTGTACATAAAAATGTTTTTTCAATCAGAACTTGTAAAACAATATTGTTAAAAGTTGATATTATTGAACAATTCAAATAAAAAAAGATGAAATTAGAACTTTATTTAAGTTATTTTATATAGGTAGGGCACTCCTCGATCTACCCCTTCAGGGAAATACAAACATGGTGTTACGTTAAATTAAATATGTAATAACACATAATATGAAACAATAATAATAATACATTGACCAACGGACACACGGTTTTATATGTATATTTGTATTAATATGTATACTTTTTATTAAAAAAAGCGCACAAAACTCATTCCCATTTGTCAACTTGCTCGTATGCGCAAAACTTGGGGAGTGGCCGACTTTCATTCAGTACATTTTTACTCCAAATAAAAGTTTAATATCTCAACACGTAAACATTTTCAGATAACGTTTTCATTGGGCTTGTTGACACAGTTTTATTGTTACGACGAGATAACGAACAATTCTACGAAACAATAACTAAGAAATTAAAATTTATGATATATTCTGTGCGTTCCACGAAATATACAAATTTGATAAACAAGAAACAATTCTTTCAAGCTCCTGACAGAGACGTTACTCCTCTGTTTTTGTTGCTAACGCCTAAATTACTCATTTCCGTTCTTGTTTTCTCTGCTGTCACAATGTTATGTTTGTGTTAATTTTGTATAGAGCAAAATATGCTTATAATCGCAACTCTACCAAGGAGTTTTCATATTACGACCGCGCGCCTCGTGGAACTTATTATTCGATTACATTTCGTGTATAACAACCATAATTAGTGCGCGGCTCATGACTAAGTAACTTTTCTATAGCACCAACATGTAGTTATAGAAAAAACTAATTCATTAGTACGGGTATTCATGATTAGGAATTGTTATAAAATATGTACAATAATTTTGGAATGCAAAGAATTGTTTACTCTACATGAAAGGCTTAAAGGTGTTTACAGTTAGCAGGTGTTTGATGGATGATGTCCGCGATGACTATAGTACTTGTGGGCAAGGATACGCTAATGTTATCATTTACTGACAAATAGTTAAACCCACGAATTATTGACATATTCGTAGCTTTTCTGTGTCAGGTTTTGGTTGAGACTTAAACTACATAATATGTATGTCTCAATACAATGTTCCCGGCACCATTAGTTCAGTTATTCTTCATTCCTGATGGTCTGCATTTTCTAAAACGGAAGTCCAGCTCATGAGTAGGTACCTTAATCATTATTTTCGACTTGGAACTCAAAACACCATCGACGATATGTCAATACCAACCAAGACTTACTGGAAATTCAACTTAGAATTATTTTAAATTAACTAATTATTGGTACGCGTTGGAGTACGTATTTTTATAAATTCAGTCAATAAAAATGCGAAAAAACCCTTCTTTAAAAATAAACTGATAAACTTTGATAAACTACTTAAATACTGAAGAAAATCTTCATTCATAAATTATTTATTAGTAGAATAATGAAAACGAAGAGTCTTAGCATAATAGTTTTGATAAAGTTTTCAAAACAAATATTCTCTTTGTTTTCGCAACCGTGCGAAGCCTTGTGGAGCTTTTCAATGACGCAATTTGCGGTCCTAAAAGCATCATAACTGATTTTTCGGAAGCCTTTGAAAACCACAACTCCCTCGTTGTTCTGAGTAGGTACACAATGAGCCTCTCATGTTCTCCCAAGAGCGAGATAGCCAAAGAAGCGCAAATAATAAAAAAATATACAGACAATGAGATCGGAGGCGAATGGAGACATCAGTTGTCACTGGCATTCCTAATATTATTGTTCTCACTTCCGCCCGCTCGGACCGTGTATTCTGATGTCGATTACAAGCGTATTGTCTGTTTTTCCAATTGTGAGGAGGAAAAGTCCCTTCGCATATTAATAACGTATTGGAATTCTTTGTTAAAACATTACTCGTACGTGTATATATTTTATTGTAACCTGTTGTGACCGTCGACGTAATTTATTGGAGTCTAAGCAGAGTTAATTATACGTATCATTTTTATGCTAATGCGTTCCGCGGCTTATACTTTTAATGACGCCATTTTTATCAATTTTAGACATTACACGTTATATTGCATTAATGTTTTAGTGATATGACTGACCATCACTACAGCAGTGATAGCCTAGTGGTTAAGAATTCAGCCCCTCACTCCGGTGCCGGGTTCAAATCCATGGCGCGCACCTCTTTACAAAAAGTTCGTTTTAAATTTAAATAATATCACTTGCTAATGGTGAAGGAAAACATCGTGAGGACACCTACACATCTTAGAAATTATAAAAAAAATAAAATTCTTAGGTGTGTGAAGTCTGCCAACCCGCACTTGGCCAGCGTGGTAGACTACGGCGTTAACCCTCTCAATATTAGAGGAGAGTCATATCCCAACAGTGAAATTATAATGGGTCGATTAAGATATGACTGTATTCTATAGAGGTAACATAAGCCTGCGTTCAGCATTACTATGTTATATTTTGATCTGTCGCTTTCGCGTAATGATTGCGTCAAAGGTTGTTGCATGGCGACGCAAACATTACTAGCATCAATCCATTTATCTTGTTGTTATTGGAGGCGTGTTTCTTCTAAGAATGAGAATTGGCAAGATTACCATGCTCTACAACACGCACGCTTAAAGACTTGTTACCACGTCCAACAGGTCTTTGAAAATATGATGGAGAATTTCTTTGTATAGAGTTTCATGTTTGTCTTTATCGACGTAGCGAATGATTCAAAGACGCCTAAAATCGTTAACTCCGAGGTACTCGCAGTAGCTTGAATCCCAGATTCTCTGTAAACGGACGCTTTTATAGAAATGATTATCTATCACTAGCATTGTGACATAGTGGCATTATGACACTTATTCGTTTAATAAATTAAGCTAATGTTATTTTCCAACGATTCTTAATGATGCAGCATGACTTTGCAACTAAACGCTGTAAGTTTTGTGATTCTGAGGTCGCCCCGTTTCGAGGCTGAACACGTGGTAGTCGGACGTATGATGAAGTATATTTCATATAATTATATTGTTTGCATGTGCGTGTGTTTTGTTATAGAGTGGGCGGTGCCGACCGCATGACATAATACACCATGATACATCGTATTCGTGAATTATAATTATTAGAAAGTTGTACCTTAATTTATTAAGAATGAATTTCCGCACTGTAATGTCGGTTGCTTTTACTATAACTAATGTTTTCGTATACGTTGAGATACGAGCAATTTGTATGTTTTGTTCCTGCATTGTCCCGCAGCTGGATACATTCTCGTTACATGACAGGTTTATTTTGCATTAACGCGATGATTTACATTAATATGGTAATTTTGTGATGGAATATAGAGTTTTCGTTGATATAATAATAAGTTATCATTATCAAATCTAAATCATGGGATATACCTGGTTTGTTCTGTTTATGTCAGCTTAAACGATAAATATTTGTAGATGTGAGTTTGATCAACGATTCTGTAACAAAGTGTATGTAAGCTTTTGGCTTAAACTTACCATGTTTAAACTTAAACATACAAATTTAGTTATCTAAACATCTTGTTATATGTATTTCAGAGCGCTCCAAGTGTAGGATGTTTTTATCATTCGTTTGCGCGCTATAAACCGCGCACATTGTAGTCAGGTTTGACAGATATCAGACTAATCTTCACTACTTTACTACAACCATGAGCAGCCTTCATGATGTTAAATTTTGATAAGAATAAAAAGTGTTCGGTTTCAGTGATAACGTGATAAAATACTTTCGTCGGGACATTGTAAAAATTAATACCGTTATCTGAAGTTGACGTAAAGAAAAATGCACACTCATTATATAACTATGCCAGAGAATTAAAAAAAAAATATTTAAAAGGTTATTGTTATACACTGGAGTTGTTAATATTATTTATTTATTAAGAACCCAAGTCCGTAATATCGTCCGTATACGCTAGCGTAATTTATTTTAGTCAATATCAGTAAATTGTGGTGTACCTACCAACTTCTATTACCACAATGACCTTGTTATGTTAAATCATTTATTTATAAAGAATACAGTAAATTGTTTATAAGCAGTATTGCTGTATTTAGGGGATTTACCAATGAAATCGTTTGTCCATTAAGTCAAATAACTTATTAAACGAGGTTTCAAATTTCGAAATGGTTAAATATAGCTTGTAGATACATACCAACTAAATTACATCACAGGATTATCAAACTAAACATTTCATGTCAGAAAATATCGCCCTCTTTCATTATACGTTTCCCATTAATGTGTTCGGGCTGTTTCTCTAACAAATCGAGTTGTATCAAACTAAGGGTAATTTTGTTTATGTAACGTCATAAATAACAGGGGTGGCGTTCGTAACTTTTAATTAGAGGGTTGCTATATATTTTAGAGAGCTTTGCGATAAGGCTCTCACGCTATATGACATACCTTTTGTTTCGGCCTCGACACTCTTTAACTCGAGGTTTAATTTAAAAATCGCACGCTATGTAATTTATAGCACAAGTGAAATTAAATAATCACTTGGGAGTTCCTTCATAACAAACAAACGGCGCCAACGTGTTTGGTTTTACTTTATGACCTTCAGTGCGTTACTTTAACGATGTAGTATACTAGTTGACGTAATTATCATCGGCATAATTATTATTTAGGAGCGCAGAACTGTAAAGAAATATCATGAAAAGGGGATGAAAATTGCTAAAATACTTTATTTTATGCTTCTCAGGTTTAGGAATATTTTAAAACGAATATAAAATGTTTGAAAAAAAAATGGCGCAACTACATGACTATCAGGGACGGGTTGTTAAAATCCCACGCTTCAGCGGGGAACAATGCGTTTGAACGTTGTCGTCCACAAATAATATTACATAGCACGCAACACGGTTCAAAAATCTCACAGCGCTTAACAATGTATGTGCCTACATCAGTAACGAAATACAGCGTAATAAAAGTCAACCATGCAATACCAAATAAATTGAAGTCCTTCGAGTAATTGACTTATTTCCATGTGATTTGTCATGGAACTTAAGACCGTTTTAACATTAACATTTCACGAGGTCCACCGAGCCTCACATGGCGGTCACTTGTGTTTGTGGAGGAACTTACATAATTAAGTGTCTTCGTAATGTGAACTTCAAGTCGCAAAGTTTAATTCCATTGGTTTTTTATACAGAACACTTTTGATATCTGTCAAAATTAAACAATGGATGTTTAATGGATGGTATTGGACGTATCCATGTGAAATAGTTTAGGATATTTCTTTTTTCTAATCTACATTTACAATATCACATTATATTTGCTTATAAATAAATCGTTGTTGATCATAAATGACAATCAACAAGCTTTCCAAAATATGCTGCTTTTAGATCGATAAATGTTTGTAAAAACCGATAGATTTATTTATTAGATCGATAAATGTTGATAAAAACCGATTAGGCATATTTTTTCTTTACATAGCCCATGATATGTTCATTATTGATTTGATACTCTCAATTGATGTAATACACAATTATCGTGGAGTAAATATTATATCTTTTAAAACTTTTTGAATGTGTGAACAGCCGTGTGAGAAAAATCTTAGTCCAAAAACGAGTGCAAAAAAGATGACGGTTTGATTAAAAAACTGGGATTGCATTCGGGACCGTACACCATCCCGAATATCGCAATTTATTGTAAGCTGCGAGCAGGAAAAAATCGTATCTTGCAAACCAATCAAATAGTAAAAAATCGGGCTTAGCGGGATTTTTACTACACAACTTTCATTTTTTTGATATAATGTATTTTTTATTTTTATTTTATCCTCTCGTTACAATTTCGTATATTAAAAATATCAGACTGATAAAATATTTTGTGCACATATGTATATTATTTCCTTTAGATGACAAAATATATGTCAATCAATCACTACGAGTACGTATTCTAATTTCTAAAAATATTTCTAAAATCGCTTAAAGCCATCCCTAAAAGAGTCAATAACGACCTTACTTAAAATTTTTGTATTTTATTTACACTGACTTAGGTCAAGGATTTTTCTATAGTAAAGTAAATAAATATAAATATAACTTTGTTATTAACATTTGTTTAATTTTAATGAAAATGTAATCGCATATCAAATATTATGTGAGTAAACCTATGAACTTAGACGAGTATATTGCGACACGAAAAATTGCATGACGGAGGGACGGCGCAAGAGACTAGGCCGTAAAAGTAACAAAAAATGAATAACAAAACAAAATATAGGTACATACGAGTACACATAAAAAATAAATACACACGGAGATAAATGTTGGGAACGTTTGACGACGTATTTACCAACTGAACTGTGTTTTCGAAAACAAATGTTTAACCCTTTGAATTTGTGTATAGTAAAAAAGCCGAAGTAAACTGTTGTACTTTCACGAAGAAAACAATTTCACTCTCCATCAACGACATTGTAGATCGCAGATCGAGAGGTTTATTTACAGGCAACTGCGACGCTCGAGACGTTTATAGACATGCCGGTGTATTTATGTTCTTTTAATGGCCGTGCACATTAACCGCACTACGTGAAGAGAGGAACGGTGCCAGTGTCAATATTTAATGTTTTCACGGCCTGTTATTTTGATACATTTTATTTGCTAACAAACAAAAGTTTATTCTACTCTATATGTGAAGGTACTAGGTAATCATAACCATTTTGCGGTATGGCTGGCTATGTATTAGTATTTTTGTACATATGTGTGCTGGAAAGAAAGTCAAAAGTTAAATTCTTTCAGCGTAAAAGATCATACCAAGACCAGCAAGTTTAAATCTGACCTAATTTACTGAATGTATTTACGAGTAAAATATTTTAGTTAGAAATAACGGTAAATACAAGATTTTTAATTTGTTCAGAAATTAAAAGTCTGACGTTTACGCAGTCGTTTTTTTTTTAAAATCGCATCGTATCATAATTAACAAAATCCAAGTAAGCATATATTAAACGAAGTCACGTGCGTATCTAAGTTGCTATAGCTCTGCTAGTCAACAATTTTCTTTTCTAGGAACCCAACGTCGCTTACCCGATGGTTGTGAGACAAATTGATTGTAATGCCTACGAGTCAGTGCTCGAACCCTTATCATTGTCGGGCGATGTGCTGCGAGGGTATGATCGGCTCGTTAGCGCACAAGTGTACTCGTGTTTGGTGAATTTCACAGCGACCAGGATATGGAACTGGGATTCGACGGACGATTTCCTGATATAATTTTTTTTCTAGTCAACGATCATTTAATAAAAAATGCGCTATATATAATAGACACCATCACCACGCCCTTTATATGAATGTTACTTGAAAGTTTTACGATTTAGTTACAATTTTGATTATTGGAAAAATGTTATGGTTTTTGTATGGTATGTTAAGCTTTGTTTTAGTTTTGTTGAACAGTTGCAACAATTAGTAATAAACATAAAAATACTTACTTCAAATATTTATCTATGTAGAATTTCAGATAAAAATCTATGTTAGAAAAAAAGTAGCTTTATTTATATAAAATTCTTATAGCTCAACTGCACATAAAATTAAAACGCCGTAAATCAAATTGCGCGCCATAACAAACGAGTTACTGATCGCTCCATCACAATCTTCAAGTTGGCTACACTTTCAGTAAAATTGAGCTCGAAATACGTCGCTAGTCACGACTACCCCAATTAATGAGGGTACCATTCAAGATATCTTGCCTCCGGTATTAGACCTTTACAATCTAGTGCGAACATAAATTGTGATAGAGGGAGCCCCGGGCTTGTTTAATTTCACGACTGAATAAATCCAAATGTTATACCGCGGAGACCGAGCCGCTTGGTGACGTTTCCGTTGTCCCATCCATAAAATTCTACTAGCCCCGAAAATTACCAGTCACACTTACACTTAAGTTATTGCCTTTGGGTTTTGTTGCCCACTGTTGAATGCGATATGATACTGATATTAGAATTATGATACTGATATTAGAATATTTTAATTATATGATAAGCAAATTGTTTGTTACAAGGTAGGTACAATACAGTAAAGATATATAGAAAGCACTTCCCGTACAATTAATGTTTTCCCGTCCAATAAAGATATAATAAATACACGACATGGATCTCGTATCATAATAGCTATTATTGTTTCTGCGAGATAACGGAGGAAAATAAATCACAAATAGCTAATGTACGCAAGTAATGTTCGTCAACAAATATATAAAAAGTTGTATTAATGGGTCGGAAGGACATAATGGAAGAAATAGAGTCGGTAAGCATGAATAGCGTTTACAATAGTAAAAATATAAATTGAAAATACACAAGAGGCGGCGACAAGGTCTAAATAGAATTTTCTCGGGCGCGAGCTTTTTACTTTACGAAGACTTATGCTTCATTGTTCAGTTAACATTCGAGAAGACGAGATGACGGAGAGTGCTGATTATTTATTTAAACAGAAAATAGGAGTTGCACTTTAAAAACAGCGCATAATACACGCGCAACGTTTAAGTAAAAAACCTTAAGACTCTCTCTCTCGAATATATGAATAATTCTTAGGAAACTATAAGCTCAATCGGATACATTATTTTATGGGCGTAATGGACATAAGTATACAAGTATACAATGATTATGTGCTGGACACAAGCAATGAACAACAGAACAACAAATTCATCATTTCCGACGGAGATCCGGCAAGAGGAGATGGCAAAGGTTATCAATCTGCTACAATTTAACGGCTGAACTACTCGAACTATTTGTGTGAATATTTTGTAAAACGGTACTTTTGTCACTCAAAGAGTACACCTATTTCCAGAAAATATTTCCGTCTGGCTTAACTTTCATTACAAACCAATTCGATTTTCCAATCGTTAACATACCCTCAGCGAAAAGGGTTAATGACGGCTTGAGTAATACAAGATTATAGTTAAAAAGGGGGATTATTACATGCGTTTATAGTACGTAATTATTATTGTAGGATATTTTTTTCTATTTGAGTTATAATATTAAAACAAAGAGAAGTTAATACAAAAATGTTTTTGCTTATAAAAACTGAAAAGTGATTGAGATATTTAAAAAGGAAGCAGCTTAAAAAAATATGCTTCCTTTTAATGGTTATGGTGCAAAAGGGACTCTGATAGTATTCATAAGTAGGGTCGATGAACGCGTAAAAGTCGAGCAAAATTACTTTATGGTAAACAAGAGAGGAGCAGAGAACAGGATATTAGAGCATTATTAAAGTATATCCGGCAAATTTGTACAATATCTTAGGGAAGACGACGTCCGAAAGTGCCGGGGAAGATTGGAAGACGCGTTCAGATTTCTTCACCTAGTTCTTGAGACGGCCAAAAAATGAACATTGAATACAAAATAATGTTTAGCATTGCAATACAATGCAGACCGTTTATTAAATATTTACTCAGCCAGGCCGCGTCGCCCCTAGCAGCTTTATGTCAGTTTTATTGTAGATATTGCCCGCGGTGGCAATATTCCAGGATAAAATTAGTTCTTGTCGATGTCGTTTTTCAGTACTGTACATAAATCAGTTCCAGTCTCATTCTTCATGATGTTAATTTCATTTTCTTTCTTTACGTAGAACAATCCAAGAAATATTCTTTGTAATTTATTTGCACAGCAGTATTTTCCATAATTGAAATGTATGTTATTTCATTAATATAGACAACAATATTGTTTTTAAAACTATTTTATAGCCACAATTAAATTAACAAACTTTTGATATCCTACAACAAAAATTTAAAATCTTTGTTTGGCATTGACTTACCTACTGCCTCAATAATCGAGAGGTTGCAAACGCTAATGGTGATCGAGAGGTTCTGGGTTCGATTTCCAGTTTGGTGGTACTATTGGATTTTTCTCGGTGCGGAGTCTGGATCTGTGCCCGGTGTATAGCAATAGGCCCAACATCTATTCCATGCTGGGCCGTAAACATAACTGATAGATCGTGGCAGTGTATTACACTCCTCTGCCTACACCTTTGAGGATTGCTCCCCTTGGTGCTTGGTATATATCGTGCTAACATACCCGCTTCCTTCAATGAGGGTAGTGGCACAATATTCTTACTTATCAAATGATAGTATCGTATGCGTAGTTGGCAACACACTCGCCTAGATGGTAGCACTACTGCATTTCGCAGAACGTAACTGACAACTATAGAACCGCTAAATTTCCATCTTCCTATTAAATATTACGTTATGAAAATAATGTGTGAGAATATAATGTAAATTTCCGTAGCAGCTCACGTAGTTGACTCTGCTCAAGGGGTCCAATTATGAAAGTGTACGGCTCGCGTGCACGGCGCAATTATGCTAATCTCATTAGTCAATCCCCGCGACCTGCACTTTTTCTGTTCAAGAAACGCTTTTGATTTAAGTTTTTGTTGCCTTAGCGTGCGAGCTTTCAAAGCAATGCGAGGTCTTTTTAAAGGTATTTTTAATTGGCAATAAGTAACAGGTCGCAGTTAAGTATTTAATTGTGTATAATCAGATTAAATTTTGTTCACGTTATCAAAACTTTCCTGCCTAAATTAATAACAGTTTTCATGTAATGTTTTTCAAAACCTAAGTTAATTACACATGTTTTCAATTGTTCTAAATTAGGTTCCTGTATTTGGGCATCGAATGCATTGAAGCAGTAAACATTTTAGCGTGCAAAGGCGCAAAAAAGATACATCTAGGGCCAGAACCACTCAGTAAAATATCCGAAACCATTATCTGTCACCAACTCTACCTTCAGTGCATCGAGAAGGACCTCAAACAAAGCGCTGATCAGTGGATATAAGCGGAAATTTTCTGATGAGCTTCTAAAATTTAATAGAACAAATATGTGCTTAATAATGAGTGGTCTTACAGGCCACTGCAGGAAGGAGATATTGCAAAGAGAACAAATAAACACCAATAAACCTCTTGCTTTGCTGTGACGGTCAACACTCTCTCAACATGCAACGAAAAACAAACGGAGCATTAATTTGGGGAAACATATAACATACCCAGACGAAACTGAATATATCACAAATAAAATCCTCGCTTTCCTTAATGTAATGGGGTTACATGGTGAACTGTAAACAAGGGTTGCGGGAACAAACAACCTTCACCAGACTGGCACGTCCCGAGTCTTCGTACTTAAGACCCCCTACCCAAATAAAAAAAAAACAATAACATGTTATATACATACATTATCTATATTACAAAAATAATAAATGATCCAAGTCATTTTTATCTCAGAAAAGTACATATGAAGCGCTCAAACAGTCGATCGTATAAAGCTATCGGCTGCAAATATTTTATGTGTCTCTGAAAGTCACTGGTCTCTGGGCTTTTGAAGGGTGAGCTATATAATGTACTCCCTGTTACAATGCTCTTGTGAATATTGGCGCCAATAGCTGACGAAAGCTAATTGAACATTTTATTTTCCTTTGACATGATCTAATGGCTTGATGAGTTTTGCCGACCGACCGACCGAAAGCTTTTGAGGCACCGAAATCCTTTTAAAAGTACCACGAACGGGGCCATGCATTGCGTTAGCTGGAAAATTAATGCGATATGGCGCTGCAACATGTACTTAAAAATGTAAAGGTATTTGGAGACCGTCACCAGCTCCATGTAATCCTACGGATTATTACTAACCGATAAAAATTCTACATATGTTATTTAGCGACAGAAATAGTTGAGGAATGATGGACTTAAAAATAGGTGGTTCTAGAAGACAAACATTCAGCGAAGGTGAGACCATAGAACTGATCGGACTTAAACTTTCTGTAGTATTTATTTTTGATAGATATACAAGACATACCAACAGAGGTAATGAAACATCTGTTGCTGTGTTTGTGTCTAAAGTAGCCTGCAGATATGATTTGTGTCTAGGACGTGTCAGTTACTGTCACACAGTGATATTAACAGATGAATTTAATGTCATTAGTTTAATTTTACTTGAATAATTGTGTGTTTAGATTTATTGGATATTTTATACTGCACATATCAGGTTTTATTATCCAAATACATAAAATGAGACCGCCAAAATCCTAGATCTTTAAGCATGTGTCATAGTATTTAATCACAAAAAGTCAAATACTTATTTTGAGTTCTGTATCAAACAATACTTGTATGGTGCGATTTGGGGAACTTTTTTTAATTCCTCTGTTTAGTAAAGTCAAAACAGCGCTCAACTAAGAAATTGAATAAAGAAACGTACTGGTTGGTACTGAAATTAAATTATGTCTCTGAAGTTCGGATATAGCTGAAAGAAGCAATTTTTTCAATCGACCAACTTTTATGGCGCAAACAGTAAGTGCGGATTTACAGCTAAAGCCCGTCTTTGGAACTCAGAAAATTTCACTTAAGAAACAAAAGTACCCTAATAAAAGAAGAACAATCATAAAAACGAAATGTAAGGAAGTTTTTGTAAAATGGGAGACGCCGCAGAAATTGCATTTATACCATACAATCCGAACCTTGACGTACGTGCAGAGATATGAGGAAAATCACCTTTTGGCTGTCACCTTGTCACGTAAAAGCATATTACCACTTTTGACAGTTGTAAATTTTATATGTATAAGAAGTACTTAACATACATAATGTTCTCTTTGGAATGATAATGTTTTGATAGGTTTTCCGATCGCCGACCACTAATGGCCTAATAAGCGGTCTGGATTGTTACTTTAAGAACCGCGTAACTGCTAAACTCGAATCTTTAAACTACACTGAAATAACATAGCGGTGATGAACAGGCCTCCAAACGGATTGGGGAAATATTGTAACTGAATAATATCGCGACATTACTTACGACTAAATGTATCCGTATGTTCGTAATGTGGAAGTTATTGGTAACTACATAATTGGTACCTATACAAGTTCGTTAAGCTCCGGATCAGTTACCCAAATTGTACGTTTAAATATGTATATTTGCATATCCTATATAAGACGTATCCACCTTCCCATATCACCAACTTGCTGAACACGGGAAGTTTGTGAGACTTGAGACATTTACTACACAACACATGTATAGCTAAGTGCACACATACACATGTGTACGTGTTGCTAAATTTCTTGTGTTGTGAAAGTTGCAAAGTGGCTATAGTACGTACACGTACATACTCCTATGTAATATGCTATACCTACCTACTCATATTTTGCAACTTATGGTACCTACATCGTAGTGAAATATTTCGTGTTTGAATACGAATTTATTATGCGAATAAAGTTATTTCCTTTCTTTCTATTTCTTGCTTATAATGATAATTTCAAACACACTAATGCTGACTTTACTATGACGTAGATTTCTTCCCGTAGTACAAGGAATATATATATTCTGTTAACTAACTCCATTATTATCATGACGTAAACCAGAACAGTCCAGATATATGTCTTTATCATCAGCCTATCTCAGTCCATTGCTGGACATAGGCCTCCCCCAAAAGGGGGCTTATGCCCGTAATCTCCACGTTGGGCTTGCGGTTTGGAAATCGCAGGGAACGGCTTTACGCACCGCCGATGCTGTTGCCCGGCGGCGGCCAGGGCATTTATCCGTGCCTATTTAGGCTGCGCTATACCGCAATCAGCCGGTTGCCAGAGCCTCGTCTGTTACAGCAGGGTGCACCACGTGCAGGTGAGGTTGACTTGGGCTCCTGAGATGGTGGTCGGTACCCTTTACATGAAGAGTATCATTACGATACACTTATTATTAGCAACGTTTCAAGTAATGGACAGCGTCGGTGGTGCGAAAAGCTGTGCCCTGCGATCTCCAACCCGCATGCTCAGCGTGGAGATTACGGGCATATACCCTCTTTTGGGGAGGCCTATGTGCAGCAGTGGACTGAGATACTGATGATGATGATG
>DWEC01000676.1:0-15780 GCA_018245735.1 Microceris miodesmiata
CCACTTGAGTTTTGCACGAAATTCTGAGATATGGTCATATTTGCGAAGTCCAAATATAAACCGGATGCATACATTTACTTCGGTTTGTCTATTATTAAAGGGTATATTTATCTTTTAAAATGTAATCAAGCAATTTTTTTTACGGTGAATTATTTTTAGAAGATTGACTACGATTTTATTGAGCAATTTCATAGAATTTCTCGATATACTTGCATTTAGTAGGAACCTGACTACCACCTCCGTTGAATGAGGTATTATTATGGCTTTGAGTATTTCATCTATAATGGTTGTTATTTTTGACTTCTATGTTCAAGGACGTCAACACAAGCTGGAAGGCATTTAGCATTCGATGCTCTCTGCCTACCACGAACAGGACGTAGCGTGATCTTATTCCAGTTTGCCATCTTTTGTCAGTTTGCTCTACAGAATGTAACACTGACTCAATTCTCTACAACACACCGTATTTGAACTTAAGAGAGACTTGAAGATGGAAATGGGGCAGTGTAAGCTTTAAGACTGGAAGCAATTTCCGTAGCTTTCAAGATCAAAGCAAACTTAAGGTCTATTTGTAGTTACAGATCAGTTCTGTCAAAAGCATCTTTTGTGAGAAAGAACGTAGATACTCATGTCGCTTACTGTACGGTTATCATTGCGGTATTATTGTGATAATGAAAATAAAAGTTATCTACATCGCCAGTTACGGTTGGCGTGTATGTTACATAAACTATCATTCATATAACATTGTCATCGTCTGCAACTCCTTTGTTAAAGCATTTTTGGATATGGACCTCTTTTTTGAATGAGGAGTTAAAGCCATTGTCTTATCTCAATATTAAGATACTTTGCAAATATTGTGTTAGTATAATTTTTACTCTTTAAATGCTGCAGGACATAAGTATAAATTATAGAAAATGTTTTTGAAAACATAAGCCATATTTTTATTTATATAGAGTTAAAAGTTAAAGTTAAATTGATTTGGAGGAACTGTGTTTTGACGAGTAATTTTTTAAGGGTAAATAAATTATTAATCTTGGGTGTTTTCTCCACACGGACATCTGACCCCAAAGCAAGCACCATTTGTTGTGGTAACCAGACGTTGCTCTTGTGATTTCTCTAAATTTTTTACACTTTAAGTCATTGTATTTAGAATAATCATTGTTCAAAATCTCATAGGTGACATATTTATTGTATATGTTTATTAATAACATTTACAATGAATACGTCGTATATTAATAATAACCGTAATAATTTGTATCGTATTATTTTTAATTATATATTATTAAATATTTTAATAAAACAAAAAATTGACAATAAAAAAAACGCAGCAGCTAATAGAAAGAATAGTTAAATATTAATAATTTAAAACAAATCCTTACCGTTGTCTACTTTTTTTCCATTTTTCGTGACGATAATTCCATTCTTCTCCAAACCAGTTGAAACGGCCAGCTCCTTCATTCTAATTTTCTTGTATTTTTTTCAATCACGTCCCGAATGAAATCCCGAACGCGCAAAGCCCGGCAGCTACTGTTTCGCGCGCTTTCAGATGTCACTTTGACAGCAAACAAATTATACTTATGGAACGGCAATGGCTGTAGTTATTGGAGCGGGAACCGGTTTTTGCGTTATGGCCAAGGTGATCGCATGCGATAAAAAATCAAATAACTAGTTATAGTTATATGAAATATATAAGAGATTACACACAATGCACATAGACGGAAATAAAAAAAAAGGCCAATGTAACGTCCACCACGCGGCCGGAATCCGAGTGGTCGGTTCTACGGTTTTGTTTCGTTTATTTATACGTTCCAACGTTCCAATTTTAAACTTAAATATTGTGTAATTTCGTTGTTACAGATAATTTCATTGGAATCAACAGGTTTTGATATATGGAGTATACATAATTAACATAGTGATTAGGGACAATTAAAATATGTAGCTGATATATTGCATCATGTTTGACAATTCACTTTGTTTTTATATTAAACCGCCAATAGATTGGGGTTATCAAAGTGTTTTCTTTAACAAAATGTAATTGTCATACACATTATATAATATGTAATCTATTTATTAAAAAAAAATTCTAGGCTACATTTCGTAAATAAAACTGTGCAAAATGTGACGTGACGATGTGTTTTTGATTGAAATGTTAATCTTAAAATAATTCTTAGATTACTAATAATTGTAAGTTATTAAATCACAAAATCGTCAAGACTGCGGCGTTCCAGAACAACATGTGAGAGATTGGTAATATTAGTTGTTTACTTACTAAAAAGCAAAAAATATCATTAATATTCCTTTAGACTTATTTAATCCCTGCTGTAAAAATAATATGTATGTAATCTAAAGTATATTTTATGTCTGTCGTAATTATTTTTATGTAAAATTCATTGCCATAAGAAATAAACTCCATAAAAAAGTTAAACTATAGTAAACAAAATTATGTAGCAAATATTAAAAGCCTGCTTATCATTAAACAAAATATAGAGCACATAATAAGGTGTGTTATTACATAAACAGTTTTTATCAGTACCAGTTGTTCTTATCAGAACGCATATAATTAATTTTTTTAATTGTTCTTATTGAGAAATGTCATTAAACCGAAATTGGACCACGAAGCGTTCTGACAAAGTTACCGTGAGTCGCAATACATCCGAATGATATTTAAAAATTTCAAATGAGACAATGTAATTACTACTGGCATAATGAAATAAAACATGATCTACCCTCCTGTATTGTGAAAAAATAAAATGAAAATACATAAAATGGCTGACACTTTGGCTGGTTAATGAGGTTGACTCCTGAATCGGAGGTTGTGAGTTCGATCCTTGTCCAGAAAATATAATTAAAGTGTAATTCGAGTATATATTCTGTTCTAAAGAACTTCTATTCCAAGAAATAAATAAGGATGTCTTTTCGACCCTTTTATCATTCCACTGTTGGACATGGGTCTCCTCTCAGAACTAGAAGGTTAAGTTAGTCCACCACGTTAACTAAATGAGGGTTGGGAGATATCACAGACCTTAGAGAGGTTTTTTGATAACTTTAAGATGAGCAGATTTGCTTACGATGTTTTCCTTTGCCGCTATACGGCTATAGCAAGTAATATTTAATTTAAGCACCAGGATTTGAACCCAGGCGTCCCGGATTGAGAGGCTGTTCTAAAAACCAAAAAAAAAAATCATTAGCTTGTCACCAACAATGTGCTACTGGAATGACACATCGCCTGCTCCTATACTAATTAATCATTATTCCATATTTATTTATTGTCGTTACAGAGAATCGAATCCGGAACTGGTGTTAACAGTAAAATAACCCGAACTATTAATGGCTCATATACTGGTATAATTTAAATAGATCCGTCTTAGATTAAAACAACTATATAAAATATGTCATTTACGACCTGCAGTTTGCCCTACGGTTACAGATCCGGATGACCTATATAGAGTATGTCCGAGTATTGGAAACTGTTTCAAGTTTAGTTCCTTTAAACCTATTATTTTATCTTTTTTCCTTTCTTCACGCCAGGTGCCTTACAGGCTGTACAGAATGCCAACTATTTCTATCCTTATAGACTTAACGTGCTTCTTCTACATTCATAACTTTTTTTATAAACTCATATCGGTTTTGGAGACTTCTAATTTTCTCAGCTATTATAAGACGTATTTGGTGAAAGTAGGTAAAAATGTATTTGTCCTGGGTAGAAATCGATTTCACGACCCACAACTCAACAGTCCAGTTCACTAAGCTAAATACCAGTCATACTTTATACCCACGGTGTATGAAGTTCTGAAGATGTAATTATTATTTACGAGAATTTATTGTTTCTATGAAATAATATAATATGTAATACGATGCATTAATCATAATAAATCTTCCTTCCTTATTCATCATGTTTATAGTCACAAGAAATGGTTGATTGTATTCGTATAACTCGCAGGAGTTAACTAGGCGCCTCGCTCTGATGACTTAACGGCGAGGTATAGACGCGTTCGGAGGCGAGAGCGGTAGGCAGAGTTAGATTGTAGAACTCTTCACAAGTGTTATGTTGATTTCTGCATGTTACAGATGCATTTTATAGGGTGTTTGGGGACTAATGTCTTCCTTGTAATTATTAAAATCTGCATGTTGGATTATCTGAACGGTTATTGTGGTGGTCATGATACATAACGTACATATATTACGGTTAAACATATATGTTAAGATAGGCGGGTTAATATTAAATTTAGACTTAATTATATATCTTAGATTATTAGATATTTTGCATCAATGGTTTTATGGTTTTGCTGGTTAAATGTATTATAATTATTTCTCATAACAGCGGTTCCTGCCACGGCTGCCAAATATCTCAATTCTCACAGAGTTGACGTGCTTTTGATACGTTCATCACTATTTTCATACTTGCACGCTGGTTGCAGAGACTTCTGGCTACTCCGATTAGATAATGTCTGAACTATTTAGTCCAGATGGCTGAAAATTGCCATTCAGCATTATGAATTTCACTGTTTACTGTATATTACAGTGAATATATATAATTATTTATATATACATACAATAAACATAAGAAATCATTCTTGTTTCTGTTCCAAATGTTTTATTTTGTAGTATTTTGTAATTATTTATTTCCTATTTAATATTATAATGTTAGGTCTAGTTTTCATTTATTTTACAAAAAAATACGCGTATTATAAAAAAAAAAATATTCTTAATGTCAACCTAAAACATGTGTGGTACAGGAGGTTGCAATGAATTTAAATTGAGGCCGTAGAACAGGGGCAACGCGAGCAATCTGAAACCTTTGTACAAGAAATTACATTTAAATAAAAATGGACGTTCAGGACAGTAATCTAAAAGAGTACTACCGGAAGTGACATTTAAATTATCAGATCCTTAGGACTGGGGCCAAACATGGCAATCCACAAAGCTGGCAAGCAGCCAACATTTTTAATATTTTTTTCAAGACAACAAAGCAAGCAATTTACTAATATAAAACACGTATTATTGCTTCGATTGCGAGTGTAGCACACTCCCACGATACACCAGTTACGTTTACATCTCATGGAACAGGTGGTGAGCCTATTTCCATACACCAGGCACAGATCCAGATTCCGTCCGAGTCACTACTAAAAATTCTTAAATAAAAAAATCCAATAATATCCGACCCGTGATTTGAAACCAGGGCCTCCCAATCGGCAGTCGCGCTTACAACCACTCGACCAACGAGGCAGTCGAATTTTACAAATATACTTCGGAGTGCTACACATTTTCATCAGGTCTTCAAGCACGGAGTAAAAGTGAGTTATATACAAGTGTAATTCAAGAGATTGCAATAAGATTTACTCAGGTGTTTAAACAGAGACAAAAGTAAGCTATTTACGTACATTCCTTTCAGATTTAAATTAAGCGTGTATTAAATTAACAATTGAATAACACGATTCAGACATTAAAATTCAGATACAGATTAAAATTTGCAATAATATTTAATATTTTAGTCACGCATCTATTAACATTAAATAATTATAAACATGCTTTATTTGTTAACCGTTCTTATTATAATATGAAATAAACTTACGATTAAATCTTGACATATTTATGTGTAAGAAAATTATATGTTCCGCGTTCAAAATTTAAAAAATATTTTACGTACGTAATATTCAGTTCAATAAATTGTCTTATATGTAATTCTTACGGGATTTATTGACATACGATATACATCATCAGATTTTTTTCCCATAGGGGCAGTCGGAGGCTAAAGACTTCCACCTACTAAGGTCCTGGTAGACTTCTTCCACATCCTCTACATGAAATCAATTAATTTATGCTTTAATTAGCAGGAAATTTAATTTAAATCCATTGCAATTCAAACAGGAAATGTCCGACACAATAATTAAATTCTCTGATTTTTCAATTTTTATTATTATCCTGTTAATTGTTATCAAGATCAGCAGAAAAGACAATGGGGAACAGTTAATATTTTCAACATTGAAAATTAAATCTTTATGAATCGCATTAATATCATAAATCAGATTTATTTTTACTATTCATATTGAAATATCTAATATGACTAATATTGTAATATTCAAATTCTAAATCTCTTTTGCCACACACTGGCATAGAGTGAAATTTTCTGTCGGCGTGTTTTCCCGATTCTCACAGCTAGGAATTGTTCAAGTCAAGTTTGGACGGATACTTTCTAGGCAAGCCTACTAGATATTGTACATTCTATGCAGCATCTAGATAAGATCAAGTGAGGTTGTACTCTAACGCGATCCTATTGCTATTTTAAAAAAATAGGACCATGTATATTACCCGGGCCTCTGACCGTGCCACTGTCAGACACGGGTCTCTCCTCAGCATGGGAGGGTTAAAGCCACAGTCTGCCACGCTGGCCAAGTGCCTGTTGGAAAGCTTCATACGCCTTAGAGAATTTTTTGGACTCTTAATTGGGCAGGTTATCTTACAATGTTTTCCTTCAATGTTATAACAAGTAATATTTAAGCTTAAGACGCACATTTTTGTGAAAAAATGCGCGCCAGGGCTTGACCCAGGGCTCTAGAGTAAGAGGCTGGATTTCATATTATAACATTGCCTATATTGTATTTTACACCTACATTACATAGACCTGTAATTTAGATACATAAAGTTGCTTCTGGTCTTGGTACGTCTTTTATTATTAAATAAATAAATAAATAATTTGTTTATAAAAATGATTTTATGCATAAAATCAACCGGGTATACGGTATAACCGGATACGGTACAAACGATTCACAATACGGGTATAAGCCGGGGTCAAAGTTTTAAACACATTGTCATGTCATGTACAAATGTGAACTTGCTCATGACAGCTACGTCTAACTGAACTACGGCCGTTTGTAAGACCCGATATTGACCTTGACAGTAGTTTGACAACTTCCGACAGAATGTACACTAATGTACATATACCTATAGCGATTCACGCTGAAACTAGACATATTGGTCACTAAATATATCTTAGGATATAAATAAATATCACACTGCTATCTGGTCCCAATGCAAGCATCCAGAGATCTTGTGTTAAGGTAAGACCGCTGATAAACTATATGCTCGTGTATATATATAAATGTATGCTTATATAGATAGATATTTTTTTCATTCCCAGTCAGAGAACAAGTACCTACTTTTGTTTAACACACAAATATTTATTGTGGATGGAATTCGAACCCATGATCGGTGTAGGGGCCAGCACTACCCAGTCATTGATTATAATGCCGGCTTAACTCGCGTAATACATACTCGTATGTAGTTTCGTTTCGTCAGGATAGTCCCACCAGTCTTCGCGGCGGCCTCGATGCGATCTGGCATTCTTAGGCATTATAGACAAAATCTATTTACCGGTGCACACATGAAAACAAAGTAGTCAAAATTATTTTCAATATTCTTATAGTTTTTTTATGGTAATAGACTCATCAAATACTCCATGGGACTTAAACGTAACTGGTGCATCGTGGGAGTGCACTCCTCTACCTACCCCTTCGGAGATTACAGGCGTGATGTTATGTTTATAATTTTTTTAATTTATTTTCATGCAATCGATATATTTACATCCTGGATTTTATTTTCTTCGCTGTTACAGTGCAGGTTGTTAAAGACATAGTTACATATATACATTATCCCTGTTATTTATCTTAGGGGGCAATGCCAAATCAACACATATTTTTCCAATATAAACACGTGTCTCCCCTCAGACTAAAAATCGTACGATGATATTATAATCTACATAATTAAAAGACATCAATAAATTTAATTACAGCTAAAATTCCTTGACCCATTATTAAGAACCCGAAATTGTCGAATAGATCAGAACGATAGCATATAGAGTGGGCACCATATTTATATCCGTCTTTCATCGCCCGATTCACATTGGCCGTAACAAAGAATCATTGTCTGTCTACGTGACATAACAAAAACATAAAAAATTCTCAACTTTATCTGTGCCGCGGCCTTCACAGCTCCATTATGTACAAAACGGTCGCCAGACGGACAGTTAGTTATTAATGTTATATAACTATTGGCCGTGAATTTTACAACAATGCGAATAAAAAAAAACAATGATTATATTGGCTATAATCGATAGAATGTCGGTCAAGACACTTCGACTGGATAAATATAATTGTAATGTCTAGTTGGATGTCAGTAAGAGGTTTGATGATGATGATGATATTTATGATCGTCTGGTTTGGAGTTAGCTGCTCAATTACCGCACTGAAAATATTTGTTGAGAAAATTTTGGTTGTTAAATTTATTGCAAGGTTAAAACATTATCAACCATTTTTATCTTTCCACCGTTAGACATGATTCAGTTAAGCATTGACCACCCAACTCAATTATGGAGAATATTATGGAGAAATAACTTTGTGCAGGTTTCCTCATGATGTTTTCCATTTAAGAAAATGTCCATTTGGCCTTAGAACATTTATATAAATTCTTGAAGTTAGTGGTGCGCGCCAAGAGTCGAACCCTAGACCCTTGGAAGGCCAAGGCACAAGGCCGATTTAAAAATACATTTTTAATTTTATTCTTTACTCTATTTATCTTGTCTCTGGTATGAACATAGTTTTTATTGCTAAACAAGTATTCGGTGCCAGGAACAGGTTTTTGATATATTTTGATTTTCAAGATCATTTCATGAGCAAGGGCAAGCTAGTTATAAATATATTTAGCTTGAATTTCAATGATGCATAATTAAAAAGTATTATTTTTGACTTTACTTCAAGGATAATTTGTGTTTGTTATATATTTGTTGTTTTTTATTTTTTAAAGTTGTAGACAACATTACTTTGAGAACTTGGATATTTCTCAATTTATTTGAAGAGGCATAACATCAAATTATAAAACGTCCTAAGTCCCTTCGATCTCTTAAAAACTTGTTTTATTTCTAATTATTATTATTATTCGTTAATAACAATTGATGTGAGAATTAATTTCTTTTTGGAATGATCCCCCATACCTTGACCACTTTGTCTCTCTAGAGGTTATTTCTGAAAATCGTCTTTCAATGAGTACTTCATCGTCAGCTTCTACATGTCCACTGCTGGACATAGGCCTCCCCTAATCAGCGACACTCATTCTGGTCCTGGGTATTCCTAATCCAGCACCTTCCCGCTGTCTTCTTCAGGTCGTTATACAGTAAGTACTTATGTACGTCAATAAAGCAAGCCAGTATTCTAATTTATGGTTGGTGTCTTAAGACTCAACGATAAAAAATCATTCATTTATTATTAAATATAATTAGTAATGGGTCATCAAAAATGTTTCCAATATTTAATAACCATTTTTTCATTGTGCATGCAGAGTAACATAATGTACATTTATAGATACTGTAACTATTACGACTGCTGATCGAAAAAGCTTGGGTTCGATCCCTCGGTCAGACAAAGATTTATTTGGTTTTTCTAATTTGAAATGTCCTGTAGTCTGTCGAACGATCATCTGGATTTCTGTATATCGAAATAACCTTAGCCCTTCTAACGTGGGACGTAGAACATTACTACTGAAACATGGGAGTCTGCTACACTTCTCTGCCTACCTCTTCAGGAAATAAAGTGGTCATGTCATATTTTTTATAGTTGCATAACATATAGTAACAATACTCCACACATTAAGTGAAAGAGACAGTACCGGTCATTACATTAATGACTGACCGCTAATTGGTCACCCACGCAGAGCCGTTAACACATCGTTTAGCTGTGGAACATTTTGTACAAGATAAATGTAATTACATGCGTTAATGATGTAAACTGAATGGTTCGTTTATCGCTTTGTTATGTGATTCTATTAAGTTGCAGGTTGTAGGTTCGATTTCCATTATGTACAACTATTAATATGATCAACATTTGGGTTCGGATTTTGAAGAAATACTTAACATCTCATTCTGAGAAGACACTCGTGTCCCATAGAAACGATGATGATGATGACGATTGTATGCATTTTTAAATGCTTGTTTATATTATAAACTATCTGATGACAGCACAGATGTTTCTTTGTTTAAGACCACAAGATATTTGTCTTATTAGTTATTTTAACATAAAAATCATTTGCTCATTTGATATAGGTATTATTTTATGGTGTTTGTACGCATGGATTTATGTTGACTTCGTTAATTCATAAATATCTTTTTTAATAAAACCGTTTATCAGATAACAGGCAAAGAACAAATATATAGTTCAAAAACAAGAAAATAGATATATCCAACAATTGGTTGCTGGAAATAATTCGGAAGGCACAATTTTAGTGGCCATTTCGTAGAAGTCTATGGTCACGATCAAAACAAATTGTCCGTGGTTAGTTTTGATACGTGTCAATTTAAAAAAAATATATTGATTTTCTGTAGAAATATTACAAAATATACACCAACGTCATGTCTTCAGAGGAATCATCTTGTTCTGATTGTAAGCTGGAGATAATCCAAATAAGATGGACTCAGCTGTTGCTTAACTGGGTAATTGTAACTAAGATCTCTTTATTAATATCATTATATTATCATGCCAGGTCCTTTACAGGGTAGTCAGAAAACATTGAGTGCCAAAAAATGAGCACCTACTGTATTTTGATAGAGGATTGTTGCCCTTTAGACTGCGCCATGCCGTGATCAGTTGGTCACGAGAGCCTCTCTTGTTGTATAGCAGGGTGCACTACGGACAGTAGGAGTACCTTGGAACCCCTTACACCGCTTTACCTCGACTAACATCATCTAATATATTATAATATTGCTATTTTTACGACATTGTTACTGTTATAGATAAACAAATGCGTGAAAACAAAGAAAAAATCGCATCTAAACCAGATAGATATGAACACTCTGTATAGAATCATCAAGAAGTACAAAGAAGATATTTCTATTGATGCGACCGATAAGGCTTTGCTTTCAGCTGAAAAAATTGGATTGTTCATCAAATATAAATTTCCTATAGCTAGACTGGAGTGAGTTTAAATTAAAATTAAATTAAAATTAAAATAAATTGGCCCTAGTCGACTATTGTAGCCAAGTTTGGGTTGGCGAACTTCGTACATCTCATAGAACATTATGGATAACTCTAAAATATGCAGGTTTCCTTACAATGGTACGCTTCACCGTTACCACAAGTGAGATTTAATCCTATAATATCCATTTTTTTTAAAGAGATGAGCGTTAAAATTTGAACACAAGACTGGAGTGGAGGACAGAATACTAACCCTATCTATCACTAACCTAGCTATCGCTGCTTGAATTGATATATTTTTTAATGGAGCATAACTATTAATTTATATTGCAACACTGGTCGTGGCCCGCTTTTTTCAAATTAAGGAAAAAATTGGAACCTACTTTATTTTGTGATTAAATTTCACTTTTTAATTTCATAGCTCTTTAACGATGTTTTTTATCTATTTTTTGTACAGAGACGTGGTTATTTTCAAGTCTATAACGTCAATGTATTGTGTATTGAAACATGTATACATCTTTCTCAAACTCGTGTATGTGGTTAGCATTTTTGAGTAAATTGAAATCGGCCTCATTGGTCGATTGATTGCCAGCGCAACTGTGAGATCTTAGGTTCGATCCCCGGTTAGAGTTAATTATATTATTCTTGGGATTTAGTCTTGTGAAATTCCCAATGGTAGCATGGAGTCTCGATTTGTAGCTGGTGTATAATGTCAATAGGCTCACCTCCTATTCCAATGTGGAACGTAATCGTATAGCATAAATGTTGAATCATAGTAGTGCATTACACGCTGCCTTTGTCTTCGAAGACATACAGATGTGATATTTATACTTTTCAAACTATTTAACCCACTGTAGATTTTCCTTACACCATGTCGATTTTCTCTAGCAATTTGTCAGACGAGAAGGATATGCCGAAGAAACTGTACACCATGGCGTCGATTCTCCTCTTTTACTGCTGCACAAACTCCCAATCCGGCAAGGTAGACGCCGATATCTGCACCAAGTTGGAGTCGAAGGAGCAGGAGATGATCCTGAAGTTTTGCGAGGTGCTCTACGACTGTGAAGTCACGGTTAACAATATCGACAATGCTATTAAAGGTATAATATGCATATTATAACTCGCAGAAGCTAGTCAGGCACCTCGTTATGATGATGTAGAGCGAGTTACCGTCGCGTCGAAGACGAGAGCGGTGGGTATTGATAGATAGAGTCAAATAATGGGTAGGGATAGAGCATTCCTCGCGAGTGCCAAGTTAATCTTTGTGTGTTGTATATATTTTAATCTACACTTTACAATGTGTATCAATCTCTCTAGTTTTACACTCAAAATAAATTATCCGTACGTAACATTGCTCAAGCCGAAATTACCGAAACGTTAAGATTTTCTGTGGTTATAGATAACTTGTTTATTTGTATAAGTAACTAACTTGTAACTTAGAAGACAGCATCATAAAGTACACGATATTTTTAATCAAGCCGTGAAAGAGTCAATGGTAAAGCTTAGGTAGATAAGGGTAATAAAATTAGAACTTATCAAGTGAGATTATAGTCTAGTGTGGGCCTTAGTCGATTCAAAACGCGCGTCTATAAAAACAGTAGTGAATTTAGAACAAACACGTCAGATCTGTGTGGATTAATATATTTGATACTTGCTAACTGCCTACCCGTAAGGGATCTGGTGTGATGATAACAATAAAAGGAATAATCTCCACTACAAACTTGTCGCCTTGGATACGGTCAAATCATTTTATTTAAAGCCTAAGCCGCCTGGAGGTCGTACTGTCAATATCAAAAACTGACATGTACAAGTCAAATAAATAAATGCCTTATGCATGAAAGCTCTTTCCATACAAGCAAGCTTTACTCGCGGCCTCTTGTCTATCTGTTTTGTTATAAACATTTCCGTAATATATCGATGCAATAAGTTATACAGAATGGAAAGTTTTATCTAAAATAGTTTGAAGCATTTTCGGGAAACTATTACAATACATACATAGATACGTTTTCGTCATAAGGAAAAATTACACATTTTCTTAAAATATTCCTCTTTGTTATTTGATTTTATCGGCAGAGTGCACTGGGTCCGAAATATCTCTGACCACGCAGACCTGTCGAGCTTCCGCTACATTTATGTTCTTGAAGTTTTAAGTACCATACAATGTTTCTTTTAATAAAAACCGGTGCAATGTTCATTCGCTCTATGTATAATTGTATCCCTATCAGTGACCTATTTTTTATTGCATACAACATTCCAGTCTATTATCATTATTTTATGCGCACACACGCACATAATATCTATTTATTGGTGTGTCTGTTTAATTATTAACGGTAAGCGAAATATATTTTGCACTTGTTTAGATCAGTTTAAATCATACTATTAATAAATTATACATAATAATAACATCTTGGAACATCACCACACAGGACATCTGATTCTAAATTAGACAGAGCCGCTGTTATGGTAACCATACTGCTGATAGAAATATAAATATGTGTTCATTTCTGTATATATATATTAACATAAATAATTTTACACCGAAATATCGAACTTTGCGGGATCTCAGTTAGATTTAACAGTTGGGATCGCTAACCACTATATCAACAAGCTTGTCAGATAAGCGAAGGATAGTTCCTAATATTAAGCGGAGACTCTGCCATTAACAGTCCTATTTCTAGTCCCGTGTGAGGTCGGTTAACCATGTCTATGGGTGGCAGCAGCCACTTGTGACTCTTCAATCATCGTTTGCCAATCTCTACACTTACAAAAAAACTGTATGAAAAATGGAAATCAGTAACGATAGTTTTTGGCTACATTCTGTTATGTCTCAGCTTGGTAACATTGACGGTCATACCATTTTCTATCTGTTCGATAACTATACATTTAAGTTTAAACAATTATATCTATTTGTCTTTTCTTTTGAGATTAATGAAATTTATACATATAATATCTGTACAAGGTTGCGCGTTCTGAAACAGATATTTCGTTGATTGTAAGGACCTATGACCTTCCTCCATAAACAATTTTATGAGTTGTCATTTATCACGATAAAATACATATACTTGTTAATGTGTTAATATATTATAATCGATAAATATGTAATTGTTTTCATTATAATAATTGCGAATGTCTTACACAGATACAGTATCGCTGGCCTTCTGGGTCAGTCACCGCGAGTGCGGAAGAATTAGTCCATGTGTGTTGACCTTCAATCTGGATTGGAGGAATCGGGGTCCTTTCAAATAAATCGGCTCTCGGAGTCGATTTTAGACAAAACGATGTTCGGGGGCTGACCATAAAAGAATTGCAATGAAAATTTAGACATTATTGAAGTGTGTTTAAAATCTATTATAACTATGACCAAAATCTCATCTACCCTCTGCACCGATCTAAGAAAGGACCGTTACGGATGGTGGATTGTTATACTGCTAGAGCGGATTCGCACTAATAAGGTTATACCTCAACAGATATTTGTATACAGTAACTTGTATACATATTTACCGTGGGATTAAAAACATATTATAGTATTCACGTTAGCATCGTCAGATTGCGGGAAACCGTGAAAATCGATGAATAAACAGAAAAATAAATGGTAGAAAACGGAAAACACATTTCGCCTGTAATCTCCGAAGAGCTACGCAGAGAATTATAGTACACTCCCACGATTCATCAGTTATATTATGCGTCCCACCATAAACTCGGGTGAGCCTAGAGCCGTATACCAGAAGTAAATCTGGATTTTGTGTGGAGATGTCAAGTTAGCAAAATAACTTAAAACGTTTGAAAAAATAATAATATTTTGCCGAATCGGTGATAGAACGTAGGATCTCTTGACCACCAGTCGCGCTGGTGAATTATCGATTAAAGGGGAAACATTTTTACACTGTTATATTACTGTAATAATAATATCATCACGTCAGGTTTCTTACGGGTTAGACAGGTGGCATCGAGTGGCAGATATAGATAGAAGTGTTAAATAATTGATATGAATTATTGTGTAATATTGGACATATATGACATATTAGGTATATGCACATACATATTTATTACATATGTTGAGAACGTGTAGTGTCTTCGTGCTACGGCTATATAGCGGTCGGCCTCCGTCTGATAAAGATTTCGATAACCTTTTACATTGTCCGATTTTAATTTATTATTTCCGATTCGTTTAACAATTAACCGGACATTTTCTTTATTAGTAAAGCTAGATAATTTCTATTATTATGCGACACAGTGATGGCTCGTCTTAGAAAAATATTGATATGTTCTTTTCATGAAGTTACAAAAGTTCAAGATGAAAATTTTAGTATTTTACTTTTTGTGTTTTTTTTTGTCGGGGCTTAACATTTTTAATTTTAATTTTACAAAATAAAGTCATTTGAAAATTAAAGTAAGTCAATAAATTAATTTCATCATTATTAAAATTTCACCATTATTAAAGAAATTTTACCATATTAGGGTTAAATTGTATATATAGTATATAATGTACATAAATTAAGTTCTCTGTTTTCTTTCTGTTTTTTTTTATATGATTCGATCTTACAATATACACGGAAAATTTTTAGATTGGTTTCTGTGGAAGATTTAGATATCGATCGGTCCACCACAACAAAAACTGACCTAGCCGGTAAAATTCCGTATAGCTGAGAATTTTCCTTGATTTTTATCCTTTTATAGACCACAATACTAATGTACTTCTTAGAAACGGACGTAAAAACGTAACTTCATGCCTGTAATCCCCGAAGAGATAGGCAGAAGAATGCAGAACACTCCCACGTTTCACCGGTTACGTTTACGTCCCACTATGGAATAGGTGGTGAGCCTA
>DWEC01000677.1:0-15770 GCA_018245735.1 Microceris miodesmiata
TCATATTGACGACAATCATATTGAGAACGATCATATTGACGACAAACATATTGACTACTTAATAACTTCGCATACAACGTACTTAATTACCGTGAGAAGTAAAAAATCTTTAAGACTGTTAAGTAAGTCGGTAAAAAGTATGTTTTAAAGAATTTTAATTTCACCATACTTTCTTTCAATTTCTTTAGATAAAATGAAAACATATTCATTCGACTGTACGCCACTATTGGAAGCCTAACAAATGAATTCATTAGTAATCTAATTATACCTAAATCTGGTATTTTCAAGGTATCCTCGTTAATATTTTTCGAGTTTGAACTCATTAAGGTCCATTGGACTAATCGTCGAACGTCTACTTCTTCGTGTTAAACATTATTTGAATAGATTCTATAGGTATAGATATTGTTATTATTTTTCATCTTATTTATTCCTATTAAAGATACCTGTATCTCACATTTCCAGAGGAATTATGTAAATATTAAAAAAATTCTTGACAAAAGATTTAAAAATATTTAGTGAATTTGAATAATAGTTTCGTTAACCCCTTGCTTATAATGTTAGGTATAAACGGTTATAAAACTTAAAAATAATCGTCCACTTCACAAATTTCAACGCGATACCATCCTGAACCAGAAGAGACAAAATAATTCTGTCCCTTTATAGGCATTTCTACTATTTGTGAAAGGCTGTAGGAAGAAGCTGGACGTGGCGAACTGGGGAGATGTCGCGAAGGTAGTATGTAATATATGACTAAGTCTAGTAGTGTACTGAGACCGACTGATGATAACGATAGGCCTACCGGCAGTTGTCTCCTGAGAACTGCTCGGGTAGGGGGGAGTTCTCCAAGCCCATAATCTCTACACAGCGCCGTCGCAATGTTTCGAGTCAAACCAGAACCAGAATCAGATGTTTAAACATCAAGCTGCACATACCATTAGCATTGTATGAGATTTTCAAAATAACACGAGAAATAAGAGTAGGCCTAATGCGTTTATAAACTACCGTTACTTTCCGGAAATTTTGTTTACCCTTCTATATCAAAGAGTTATTGGGCTTCCTATGGCAATGACACTTGGGCCGGCGTATTCGTACTCAGGGTTGTCACATTGGAAGAAAAATTGCTAATGTGTGATTGATTTATCAATCACACACATCGCTAAATAACCTTCATTGTGTAACCTTAGCAATGAATTTTAATTGATTTTTAAACAACTGAACAGATATTAATAGATATTTTAATCAGGTATTATTAGAATTAGATCATTGACATTGATGAAACTTAAGACCTTTTCTACAACTCCATCGATCAAATTTCTCTTCCCACTTTGGGTTCCGTTAGCCAGTTTTCAGTTTCGCCAACCTTAAAACTAACGAGCGCGGAAAAGTATGACGCCTTGCTCATAACGCAAAGGGCAGACCTTAAGTTTCCGCACAACCACACTGATGACACATATCATACAACCTTCTATATTAAATATGTGGCTCAGTTAGCCCAGGATGAGCTACTCATAACAGATATCTTGTTTACTATCCCACATTTTGTAAGCTTTTTATATTATAGTAACAATAAACTTGGTGGAGAAAGATTCTAAACCTTAAGAATATATTACATTTATTGTTACTAGTAACTTGATGTTTTTGTATCCAATTTAAATGCAGTTTTCAGGATTAGATTGTGATGGGCTTCACTTAACATTTAGTGTTTTTCGTCATTTAAATCGGGTAACGAGTAAAAAAGTTATTTCAATTTATGTCAACCATCACGTAATATGTACCAAGAAAAATAGAGCTCAGATCTATGTGATCAATCATCATATGATGATTCATATTACTCGAAAATGGGCTTCAGCTTAGACTGGAAGCGCGTCAGTTGAACGCGATGCGGCCCCGCGTGGTAGGGTACGAAGTCTCGGGCACAGCTAGTAAAGAAATAAATCAGTAATGTTACTATATAAATTAAATGACACGTAGGAATGTTTGACCGACCTCAACTGGATTTTATTATTATTATTCTTATATCACCTTGCTAGGTTTTTTACGGGCTAGGTGGTGTGCAGAGAGTGAAAATTTAAACTTGGATACATTGGAACCTTCATATGTTCCAAGATAGAAAACATTTCATTGAAGCTTTATCATATATATACTTTTTCAGATGTTGAAGCACTTTTGGGCGAGCCGATACAACAAGCGATCTCATCGGAAAGCGGAATAGACCTTGTTATTGATTCATTAACGGATATAATTTCAGGTATGGGATTTCATAGGTGATTCAAAGAAGTATAAAAACTATGAACTGTAAGTGTGAACTCAATTAAAAACAATACATGTACTTCATCGCACACTAAACAGGTTTTCATCATCATCATCAGCCTATCTCAGTCCACTGCTAGACATAGGCCTCCCCCAATGAGCGCCTTCGCGCCCTGTCCTCGACTTGTCGCAGATTTAATTTTTTAAACAGGTTTTACATAATACAAAGTAACATGCAATATGCAATATATTGCTTAAATAAGGATGACTTGGGAGACAACTTATGGATAGTAGGGAAATTATCCAAGAAACGGGGTTGGGTAGAAAGGAGAGTAACGATGAGGAAGTAAACGAATACAGATAGTGACCACAAAAGTTGAATAGAAGACGGTGAAACCAATAATGAGCAGCATTTTTGCACACTGATTTCTTGTTTTCATACAAACCGGCAACTATTTCGTACTGGAGATCTAATATCATCAGCAGAATCCCTTTTATCTTCCTATTGTTGAACACGGTGTCCTCTCCCAAATTGAGAAGGGTTAGAACCTTCACGGCACGCTGGTCAAACTCAGATTGGCAAACTTTAAACTTCTTAGAGAATATTTTGGAGAATCTCAATGTGCAAATTTCCTAACAACTTAAAATGCCATATATATAGTAATTATGTATGTCTAAGGCGCTCAATTCATAAATAAATAGTAGGTACATGTTGAATGTAAAGTCATACATCTTGTAAATTCATTGTAAAATAATACATTTAGATACGTCGGACAATTCGCTTACACGTGTGAATATTTCAAAATGAATACCTACAGACAAAAAATTACTAAAGTAAAAATTGTCGAGTAAAAGGATTTTGGTAATGCCGTAAATCTTTGTGGTTGTAATAATATACGCTTTATAACATCTAGTATTATTTTTATATAAATTAATTCAGAATCATAAGTAATTTAACAATATTTTGATTGGTATGCCACGTTGGTCGAGTGGTTGCAAGCGCGACTAGCAGTGGCTCGGAGTCTGGGTCTGTGCCCGGTGGATAACAATAGGCTCACCATCTATTTCATGAGACGGAAACGCAACTCATGAAACGTGGGACTGTACTACACTCCCCAGCTACCCGTTCGGGGATAACAGACGTGACGTCATCTAAAAATATTTAATACAACTACAAAAAATACAACTTCATTAGTTATTTATTCAAATCTCTGCTCCAAAAAACTAAGTAGATTAATTCCTTTTTTACTTATATAATATATTTTTGATACACTTTTGCATAATTAACAACATGACTCTACTTAAATATAAATATTTATCTTCACGCCACTTAGGTACAGAGTAGACAGACAGCTTGCAGTAGCAAATATCTCAATCCTTGCACGTTAGCCGTGATTCTTCAATAACTTAAATATAATATTTAAATAGTTTATTGCATGTTTTATTTTATATAATGTCTTAACATCAAGTTTACGTTAATTATTGTCTTGCTGACCTTCGTAATATATAATCGATTTTATGATTTATATGACTATTATGTCAACTATTAAAACATAACAGAAATATGCATAAAATATAATTATGTTTTTCAATGAGACAAAAAATTACACATTAAATTATTTGTAGTCAATTTTATCTCATATATCTTATTAAATACATTATTTAGGCGCAGAAGCAGTAGGTACATCAGGTTTCTAAGGATAAAGATATTTAGCATTCGGTGCTCTCTGCCCACCTCTAACATAATGATATAACATTAAATAATCCTCCCGCAATTAAACATTTACGAAGTTAAGCTTTTGAACAACGAATAAGATATTTAATTAATCCTTTTTAGAAACTGAAGATCTTTCGAAGAAGATATCATCGCTTCGCGACATCAGCACCAAGGCGGGGCTGCTGGTGGCCGTGGCTTCGGACAAAGTAAAGGAATTGGCGAAATTAATAGACAGCCATAAGAAACAATGTACTCCCAAGGATGCACCCCTCTGCGATACTCTCAATACTAACTCACTGGACCTGCACATGAAGTTTGACACGGTAAGTAATTACTGGTTACCAGAGTCGTTTAAAGTGGTTGGCAGCGGTTGGATACGAAGAGCCGAAGATGATGCTTAGTGGCGTGCTATTGGAGAGGCTTATGTCCAGCATTGGACGGGAGTAGACTGATGATGATGATGTCTTCTCGCAACTGCCTTTACCCTAACCGCGGTTAAAAATGCATCATTTCTCAAAAGATTGCAAGAATGACTCTCTAATGAATAAAAAGTTTTATGGATTTTGCTCACATTCTTATACATTTATTAATGAACTGTCACAACTATACCACCATTTGATTACCACCGAGAAGCAGCGGTGAAGACCTTGCAAGAACTTATATTCTACGATCCCCACTAATGGCTAAGGCTAATGTCCAGCAGTGGACTGGAACAGGCTGATGATGTGACGTTATATTTCCTTTTCCGGTACAACGTATAATATTTAAACTTTAAAAACATTTATAGGTCATTGAGATTATTAAAAAAACATCTATGTATAAAATATACTGGATTTAGTACATGTATGTGATAGCTATAATATTTTAAAATTGAAATTTGAGCTAATATTTACATCATTCTTCTTACTCGTAAATATAATAAAATCTTCTGTTCAACATGTAATATAATATAAAGTTGTGTGAGGTCATTCAATTGTCTTTTTTACGCAAGTGCTTCTATTTTCAGATCTTGCAGCAACAACCCCAGTTGCTAGAACTTAAATTTTTGGGCGTTGATAACTTAACTCATGCCATATCAGCTGCAAGAAAAGAGTTTAAAATGCTGCCATCAGCTGTTACCGCGCAGACGGCAATTGTAAGAGAGGGTAAGAGATGTATTTTCATTACATATATAGTAAATAAAATTAGAATAATATCTCTGGAGATCAACGGAAACCAGATTTTCAACTGAAACCAAACCGTAACATATATTCGGTTTCTCGTTTAGTTTTGGTTAGAAATTTCGCTTGCTCTACACATTCTAACTGCGTAGTATAGTAGGGCATTGTCATTGATGTAGTGACAGGTAGGATGCTAATGGTAACTCGTGTAGTGGTTAGATATATGAATACTTCGGTGTGGTAAGAAACGGTATACATACCAAAATACCTATTTATATTTTAAACCTTCTCTAAAACTTTTGTGATAAAATACATCACACTTTATAACAGACAAAACCAAAAATATTATTGTTCTCTGATACTTTTAGGGATAACGTTGACGTTTATCGTGTAAATGCTTGTAGGGAAGATATAAATATAGAATTCCAATGTCACACCAGAATAAAAGTATTCATCATCATCCTCATTATCATCATCATCAACCTATCTGAGACCACTGCTGGACGAAGACCTCCCCCAATGTGCGCCATCGCGCCCTCTTCTCGTGGGGAGAGAGAGGATTATGGACAAGAGAGTCCTCATGGAAAGGCACAGAAAAAAAAGGTATTATTATTTATATACCACCGAAAAATATTTTCAGATATAATGCGGGATATAGAAGTGCGTCGCCAATCCATTCACAGTTCGTCGAAGATATTTAACGACATCGTGCGTCATCTGACGGCTGGCTTGCACGTGATGGCCAGAGAACTCGAAAGCGGGTTGGACAGACTGCAGAAATACGAGTTTTGGAGATGGTTGTTCATACTGGGTAAGATAGCACATGAGAACAAAACTAGATATTTCTTTGACTCCTTCCCTCAATGATGATCGTGGCTCCTTTGTGCCAGCACTCTTTAATAGCGTCTCGCCAGTTCTTCTGCGCCATGTAGTGATGTTCCGAGTGCCTCTCTTACTTGGTCAGTCCATCGTCTGGGTTTGTGCGTTTCCGGGTCCAGAGTCTCTTGCTAAATGACAAACAGGCATGAAGCAAACATATTTGCTTAAAACTAGTCTAATGTGATACAGCGTATAGTTGGGAGTAGTACGCTCAGTCGTTTTTCCATTGTACGAAATGCTACTAATTAGTGTATATAGCTACATAAATATATAAATAACAATGTAACTTAATGAAGAACAAATGAATGCAATATCCATTCAACAAATTGTGTTCCTGTCATCTGGAAATTATTGAGCATACACATTGGATACTAAGATTTGAATATTTTTTATTCGTCTTTCGATTTCGTTGATTAGCTAAACAAATTAGAGTGTTTTGTCAGCGAGGAAGGAAACAATGCTCCCTTATGTAACAGATAATTTATTATACAAATAATTTAATATTTCGAGATGGTAATTGTTCTTCCCAAAGTTGTATAAATTGTTTTGTTCACAGCATGCAACCTGGCGTTTGGCTTTGTAATGTTGCTGATGGTAGCAGCAATGCTCTGCGGCTGCGGAACAGCTAAAATCCACGCGAAAAGAACTTTACAAGTGTAAGTTTCAGCGCTAAATCAAAATAAAACTCATATTATATTTTACTACTAAATGTTTCGTGAGTGTTTATATGACATTACATATTTACTAACTTAACTCACGTACGTTTTACTAGTTTTACCATCCCGAAAAACACACGCTAAGCTGGTACATACTCATATATAATCTCATACGATAAGCACCGATTAGAATTATTCATTAATGTTAAGGCCTCTATTTCGGGCCTATAGCGTAAATTTCTTGACTGTTACAACAAAGGTCCATACTTGTATTAAATAATTATATTAAATTATTAATTAATTATATTAAATGTCGATAATACCAAAGAGTTAGAAATATAAATTAAATGGTATGTACCATGCATTTTTGAATGTAGCCTTAAAATTATGATTTTTTAGCAAACCATCTTTTGGCAAAATATCTACGTCTTACTTTAACACGTATTCTACATAATAATACATATAAATACCGTTCTCCGCGCTCTGTCTACCCTTTAAGGGACCTAGCATAATGATATCAAAATAATAATAACACATACACGTATCATATATAGCTAATATTAATAAGAATCGTGTATGAAGTTGTAGGTGTAACTTTGATAACACATATCCATTATCTTAAGATAGATCCATCTCGAACTTCGTCATCGCTATTGATGGGACTAGTTAAACTATCCACGATGGAACTAATCGCTCCAAGCGCGAAACCAATTGTCTAACATTGCCCCAAATACATTAATGTTACTTCCCGGGATTCCAATAGTCCAAATGTTTGATATTGATTTGGATTTTGCCGAAATCGGTGATGTCAGAGGCTGTAAGATTAATTATGGAATCAGTGACGCTATAAATAATTTAAACGTATAGAGGACGTTCCTCATTGTGTGTATTAATAATTACCATAATAGACTGCCTCGTTGTGTCGTCTGACTGTCGAGTGGTTGCAAGCGCGATTGCACTTCGAGGATCTGGGTTCGATTCCCGGACCAGCTACTATTGGTTTTTATAACTTAGATCTTCTAATAGCAGCTCGAAGACCAACTCTGTGCTCGGTATATGGCAATATGTTCACCAGCTATTTCATGATTGGACGTAAATATAACTGGCGAATAGTTGGAGTGTACTGCACTCCTCTGTCTACCAAGGAATTACAGCCTTATTATAAATATGTATTATAGATATATGCCTAGATTATAGTTATGTTTTTTTTTATTATTAGTGAAACCGCTATTGAAAATCTCCAGTTTGATTTATTTCAGATATTCGGAATATATAGGTTATAAAAAGTTATACTTATTAATTATTAAATAACTATATTCGTCACTTTTAAATAACTACATGGTTAATTTCAGATCTTCAGTTTGGCTGTGTGTTGTATCTATAGTCTTGTGGAGTGTTATATGTGCTATTTTCTTAATAGCTGGACATGCAGAGGTAATAACTTTTAACTATAGACAATTTTTTTAAACATTTTTATTGATTATTTTATATTTTCCAAACTATTTGATAATTTATTTATCTATATGTTTATAGTGAGTTTTTAGCAACGAAAAACATTTATTAAATGCAAATCAATTGTAATTATTGTGGTAATTACTGTTTAATTATTTTAGCTAAATTTGTTTTAATTATGTAGCTTTAAAATTTATCTGTTTTACAAAATTAAGAGGAGGTACTAAGTAGAACTTGACCTCCATTTGATATTGATTTGATTTGATTTCAATAAAATAAAATATTTGTATCAATTTCACTTTAACAAGACTTAACGAGCATAAACAACTTTAACGAAAGCTCAGAAAAATTATTTTTGTAAAACTATTTTCGAAACTCCTGTTTATCATGAACTAGCAAAAATCTTGTTTGCAACACTTCAGTTACAAAGTTTCTATGTTGTAAACTGTAAACTTGTAGAAATGAAATGCAGTTATATTTGCAATATTTTTGTTCTTCTGCAGGTCTACGTATGCTTTGCTCTATGGGATACACCTCAGTACAATACCTTATCAAAGCTGCTGGACAAACCTTCGCCTCTTCTGATAAATAACGAAGGAATTTTCGACGCTATCTTCAGGGATCTTGAGAATGTCACAATAGATGTATCTGTTAAACAGATTTTAAGGTACAAATTTCTGAATCCTTAAAATAGGACAAAAATATTTATATTATTTATGGTGCATGCTTAAAATTTGTATAATCGAATACAAAATAAGAACACATCTTTTGTGTGTATGTATTTTGTGTGTATGTATATCTATAATTTCCTTGAGAGAAGTATCTTCGTTCACGTTTCAGTAACTTTGACCAACGGGATACAATTAATTGGCTTTTCCCAAAATAAAAGTATTAAAAAAAATGTATTTTTCTTCGACTTAATCCAAATACTTGGAAAACAATCACCATAAATTTTTGTTTAGAAAAGCGAGAGCTTACGGCTCGCGGCTTAAGCCATAATGCTTTAATGGTGTTTTGAATTTAATGGTTTAACGTTAACTAATTAATATTGTATCTGTACTGATATTCATTTAATTAACATATCTTTGCAAAATCTATACGTATATTTTTGAATTTAGAACATATTCTTCCATAGTCCAGTACAAATGATTTCGTATATCGTAGATAATAGGGAGCTATAGGGAGCTGTTAGATGTGCAGGTCTTTGCGCACATTTTTCATTATATTAAACTTGCTCAAACTTTGTATAGCCACAATTGTATACCTAAATTCCAACCTCTCATCCTTACCAGTAAACTAGTCTTATTAATCTTATTCATAACACTATATACATAGGGCCAATTTGGTGATATTTTGGTCCAATTCGGTGATATTAGGTTCAATTTTAGTTATATTTTAATGAATATCTTCATCATCATCATCATCATCATTACCAGCCTACTCCGTCCACTTCTGCCTCTCCAATAGCAATCTCCAATGAGTATCTCATTTGCATTTTTTTATAAATTCTAAGGTGTGCAGTTTTCCTCACAATGTTTTCCTTCACCGTTAGCAAGTGATATTTAAATTTAAAACGCACTTTTTGTAGAGGTGCGCGCCATGGAATTGAACCCGGCACCCCCGGAGTGAGAGGCTGAATTCCTAACAACTAAGCTATCATTGCTTCTTATTTGTATTACAGAGACTGCGAGCTTAATCGTCCGGCCTACAACGTGTTCCAGCTTGATAGATTGATAGACATGAACAAGGAGACGTCTTACTTCGAATGGGGGGAGCTGCAAGCGGACTTGGGGCGACTGGCCATGTCTATAGATGTCGGATTACTGAAGACGATATCGCTCGCCTTCAGCAAACTGTTGAATGAAATTCTCAAAGTTACTAACGTTGATCTCGCTAAATATAGGTGAAAATTTTAATATTTAAATTCATATTTCGTCTTAGTTAACTAAATAGCGCTCATTGGGGGAGGCCTATGGACATAAGATGCTGTGGACTGAAACAGGTCGATGATGATAGTTAATTCTAAAGGCAGTTATAATATAAGTAGTTAGTTCATAAGGTAAGTAATTCATTCATTCCCGTTAGTTCTGTGATCTGTAAAACTAGCTGTTAAACCGGAAATGGTAGGTTCGATTCCATCCCCGGAGAGAAATTCTTGTGATGAAAACAAGTATGTTTGTGTTTGGGTGTAAATAATATATGTACTTAAATATATATGTGACGTAGGACATCATTTGTATAAAATGTAAAATGGGTTGTGTCATATATCTTACATAAATTATAAGCCGTGAATTGAAATAGTTACCAGCTTACATTTAAGCTATATAAACTGTTTGCTGAATTCTCGTATCTTAAATTATGAGATGCACCGGTTATCTGGTTAACGCATTTTGTAAGGGGATAATGAAACTGTATGAAATAACAGAACTAATTATAATCACATTAATAATTGTAATAAATTTATATTCATGATTATCATATATCATAAAGACCAGTTTAGTTAATAAAAAAAATAAAATTAATAAACGAATGAATAAAATGACCAAAGTAAGCGTGCTTCATATCAGATTGTATCTCACATAACAACAGATGACATCGATCTCACGGCGTCTCATTACTCAGCGTCAAACGCAAAGTCATTCCCTTAAAAGCTTATCATGTCCTGGCTTAACATATTATTAATATCCGCCCTTTTAATTTCATACTCTATCATAATGTAATATATCTCATGATATTTTATGATAACAACGTCAATATGATAGCTTAAAGCAAAATTGCTCTACATAATGTCATTGTTTTTTAATAAAATTCTTTCACGTGAAATAATTGAAATGATTTTTTTAAATTTCAGAATGGAATACAATGAGCCAGTAGTCGGTAAAGATTTGCCGTCTTTAGCCGATCAGCTGGACAACATCGCAGCCCAAGTTACTGATTTAAATACAGCGGGAAGATTGGAAATATTAGGTAGGTACTCATGTGAAAAGATTGGGATTTATGACATACTAATATTATCAATATAAAGATATGAAATAAAATGTATTCAAGTAGTCCTTATTACAAAATATTCAAATTTTATTTTGGAAGAAAAAGGCAAGAATTTTTTGGACTATATAGGTAGTTTAATAGATGGTTTTTTCTACATTTTGAGATACATAAAACAGACTAAAAAACAAGCTAACAAGGAAGTACTTTTGAAACCATCTTAATTGTATTGGACTTAATACGAGTACTAAGTGCGGCGCTCGTAATGCCTAATTGAACAGGCAGGATTCTTTAAAGCATTTCTATTAAACAGACCGGAAATAAAACAAACATTGAAATAAGGCTGAAATGTTTGCTACTAAAACCTTTACGCTTAGAATTCCGCCGCAACAATACAATGTAATTTCAAAGCCCGGAGCCGTTGCGCTGTTCTCTGGTAAGAAAACTTATTCGAGTGTATTGTGCGAAATATTTCCAGCCACGAGGACTAAGAGACTGCATTTGACCAATATAAAACCGTTGGAGCAATTGAAGGCGGACTTGGTGTTTAAATTGACCGAACTCGAGTTACAATTGACGCCGTTTAGGAAGAAAGTGAACATTTCGCTCAGTCACATCCACACCGCTCAATATTACATTGACAATCAAGGAGATGTGATCGCTCAAAAGGTATTCTATTATATAAGACAGGGCTTTGACTAGCAGAAATTTGCAACTGCCCCCGCTTCCAAATATTTAAAAAGGTTTCCCATTGCAAAGCAACGAAAATCCTAAGTTACATACGATTTTTTTTCACCCACTTATTGTTATTCAATTATTTTAGTATGATTTTGGTTTCAAATTTTATTTACTGTAGGTACAGTTAAAAGCTAGCCGAGTTAAACACATGGGTTTCATCTACCTTTTTTTACTATCGCCGTAGAAATAAAACTCGCTAGAAATAAAATGTACATACAATTCATACTTCTCCCATTCTCCATATATTGATTCACCCTCTCTGGCCCCCAACGTCTAACGACGCGTTTGCCTCCAAGGAATATTTATTATGAAGAGCCCTCTATAATATATATAGCAATGACAATTATATTGCTGTTGCTAACGACTATCCGCAGGCGTTTATGACTAAATATTAACATTTTAAACAAGAATAATAAATGTTTTCGAAGCTATATTTATATTAATATATTATATAATTATCATGTTTGATTATTAATACATATTATTTTATAAATCTATTTCTAATCGCTGATCCATTTTATATAATTTGGATAGATTTCTTTGATAATAATTTCTTGTTCTTATATTCAATTTGTACAAAGTTAGGTACTTAATAATACAATAATAATAAACATCGACATCTTGATTAAACAAAAATATGATCATTATTTGCCTGCTCCCACTCACAGCTGAACAGCCTCTCCAATAACACGCCACTGAGCTCGATCTTCAGCTGTTCGTATCCAACCTCTGCCAGCCACTTTACATATATACGAATGTAACAATAGATTATAATATATTGAACAGAAAGTATCAACGTACATATCTCGCCTGGTGTCGCACACGGCGGGCTGGCGGACGCACGTGTTGTCCTCCGCGGGCAAGCACGCAGCCCGCTGCCGGCCGCTGTTCGCTGTGTTCGCCGCTATACGATCTCTGTTATGCACCCAGTATGTCGCCTCACTGGTAAGTTAACAATAGCATTACACACTACAATACAACAATACAAATACTTTAATGTGTTACAACTACCCTATCGAATTGGGGCAAACCTGTTATGTTAGTTAGTAAGGTAGTAAATTATAAGAAATAAATAAACTATTGTATACCATATAATACATGCAAAATATTTATAACAAATTCGGCATAAACCAAAGGCCGTCTTAACGCTTAGCGGGTGATCTAGCATTATAATTATAAAATAAGTGTATAATGCAAAGAATACAAAGGGTTAAATATATCTATCATGGTTGTCCTGATGTGTTTTTTCTACATATATTACTCTATGTTTCACGCCGATTTCGCCTTAAGTATTTGATACTAGATGATCTTTATTTATTTATACTATTACATCACGCCAGGTTCCTTACAAGGCAGACAGAGAGCCGTGTGCCAATGTTATTAAGGAAATATATTTTGCAGCATGGCTGGTGGGTATGCGGTCTCTTGTTGGGCATACTCTGGTGCTCAACCCTCACTCCGCTTTGTGTCAAACTGTGGCGTACTTATGGCAGAAAGATGAGAGCACGAGACACGCTCAATCTCTCCAACATGTACACAGGGTAATTATTAAAAATGATATCAGTAAAAATATATTTGTTTTTATTTTTCGTATACAAATACTGGTTTGATCGAACCGTTGGTCCAATGGTTGGTGAACCTGAATATTAAGCTAGAGGTCGTGGGTTAGATTCCTACCAAATGTTTGTACTTAATCCACATAATACAAGTGAGTTAAGTATAAACATTAGTTTTGTGAGTGAAAAAAACATTAAACATGTAGGCATATCCGCATAATTTTACAATTACATGTGCTTACATATAAAATAAATCAACGTTCCTGTCTAAGATATACATATATTTATTTAAATATATTCATCTGTCGGTCAGTTATTAACAAGTTGAAGTTTCGTAACCGGAAACATTAACATAGGTAGTTATGTATCCGTACGGTATTATTATCCAATTAATTAATCAATTAATTTTAAAGAACTTTATTTTTTTTTTGTAGGCAGAACGGAACACCCACAACGGAGCCATGCGATAACAATTGGAATTCTGAAAACGGGTAAGTATATACTACTTAAATTAAAATAAAAATTAATTAAAATACATCCATTGATAAAAAACCAACATTATTATAATCTATATTTTACAATTTAATATGTTAAGCCTTCATTAAATGAATGTAAGTATCATGTATTACAGATAATAGATTTTGATTTATTAATATTAAAAGAAGCTTCAGCATTAAATTTTATTTCTGAACAAAGTTCTTTATAAATCAATCAATTTTTTTTCTCTCAGGGCACCCCCACCACCACCAAGAAATGACAGCTGGTGAATGTCATAATCAGAATATAGTGAAAATATCAACCGTAAATTGTATATATAAAGGAGTATATAATATATCATCACTTATATGTCTACATAGCGATATGTGCCAAAGAAGTAGGTAGAAAAAATAGGTTTGTTCCCACAGAAAATAGATATTTAAACAAATATTATTAAATAACATTCAGATTTCGGAACATTCTTCTGTACAGTATAAGAGAGAAAAAAACGTAACATCACGCCTGTAATCCCCGTAAGGGTAGGCAGAGGGATATAATACACTCCCACGTTTCACCAGTTACGTTTACGTAGTACTCGTATAAGATAATGAATATAAACAGTCCATCTATGTTTAAGTTTGTTAAACAAGGATGTCTTTACAGCCAATGTTCCTTTCAAATAGACAGATTCGGAGGCAATTTTGATGCTGTTTAAAATATAACTTTAACCTTACGTTACACCTGTACTCTATATGTTACCACATTAAATTCGATATAACATATATCGTCATCGTCATCATCATCAGCCTATCTCAGTCCACTGCTGGACATAGGTCTCCCTCAATGGGAGCCATCGCGCCCTGTCCTCGGTTTGCCGCATCCAGCATCTGCCTGCAGCGTTTCCCCCTTATTATATAATTATTATTCCATAAGGTCTGATTAATAGAATGAGAATAATAATGTCTGAATCGTAATCAAAGAAATAGCTGTCCACGTGTATATTTAAATAACTTTGATAGCACAAAATTCTGTTCACTGAAATACAATTATAGTTAAAAAAAAATTTTTTTTTTCACAAAAATACTTGTCAAAAACCGTGTGAAAAAATCTGAGTTTTTCACTCTCATACTTGAATATGCTAAAGAAAAATCATTAAACAATTTTAATGTTCATATTTGCAACATTTTATACTAATACTCTACAATTTTCTTTGTTTTATATTATTCTTAATCAAATTATGTATTGTTTTCATTGTGTTATATCATTTTAAGTGTTTTAATAAAATCTGACTTAATTGTGAACCGTGGTTTTTTAATTTATATTTTTAAACATAAAATGATATATTGTTTTCATTGTGTTATGTAATTTTAAGTGTTTGAATAAAATCTGACTTGGTTATGAATTGTCGTTATTTTAATTAACTTTTATTCATAGCCTCGTAGTTCAATGTTTGTAACCGCGACTACTAATTGTGAAGTCCTGGGTTCAATCCCTGGGTTAGATATTACTAGATTTTTCTAATTTGAAATTTGCAATAGTAGGTCGGAGTCCAAATTTGTGTGCGCAAAAAGCTCATTCTTGGCATCTCGCGTTACCTGTCTCCCCTGTAAGAGACGTGGCGTGATAATATAATGATAATAAACATAGAATGGTAGAGCATTAAACAATTATTTAAATTTCCGTATACTTTCATGTAAACATGGGACGATATGGAATATATTATAACATCGAGAGTAACAATAAACTTACAAATATAAAGTTAATTTTTACGCATTTGTTATTACGACTCACATATTGTTAGGTTTTTTTACGAATTATCTAACTTAAATCTAACATTAACATAGAAATATACACCACACCACCATTATAACCCAGTACAGGGGCCCTAGCGACCTATTGT
>DWEC01000678.1:0-15766 GCA_018245735.1 Microceris miodesmiata
CTAGAAGCTTCTAAGAAAATCAATACAGCCACACCCATCTTGCATAATTAACGTCTCCATTGGGCTAATACTACCTAGTGTTTAGGATAAAACACAGAAATATCATCACATGTGAGCGAGACATCACCTCATGACAGTTTTTTTTGGTTATAAAACTTGAAAACAAAGAAAAAAATGCCCAAAAATGATACTTATGTAATGTTAAGTGAAAGAATACAGCATAAGGCAAGCATTACACATAAAAATAATATTATAAGAAAAATAAAATGGGAAAAAACTTGATTTGAAGCAACGTACAGTTCGTAAAAAAGTACCAAAACAAAAAACTATCATTACCATTTTTATGGACGATATATTGTTTCCGGGACACTTTCACGGACTTTTCATGAGCAAAGCTCATAAACAAGCTTTAATCTCTATTTCAATGTCACTAAAACATAAAAAAATAGCGAGAATTTGTTATTTCACTGGATACAAAAATTAGACGTCGCGACGGCGGTCAATGCTTCCGCCATATTAAAAAATACTTCAAGACCAAAGAGAAAAGAATACTGTACAGTTTTATGTTCGGATACTTGTACCATTCTAAAAATCTTTAACTTGAGATATGACTATAAATTGACCACAAATTACCATTATATTTACGTAACAATAGTGATAACAAGCTAAGATCCATGTATTTCGTAAGCATTAGACTTTATAGATAAGGTCAGAAATTTATAAACTTAACAGCTAAAGGTTCTTTTAAAAGAATTTAGTACGAGTATCCGTGACAGCAAAGAAACGTTCTGTTGCTTCAAAATGCAAAAAAATTACGACTGCATCGTTAGTGTACGCATGCGTCATTTACTGTAACTGAGAAAATCGATTAAACGTTTAGCCATTGTAACTACTATTTTATCATATTATTTTAGATACGAATAACGTGTTTCTTTGTTATTATATGCGAAGTAATATCTGCCATTTTATTAAAGGGCAGCATTACAGATTTTGGTTTCCCTCGATAGGATTTTTAAAAGAAATCCCATACAATCGTGAAACGATAAAAAAGTTGCATTTATTTTTATACTATTCCTTAGGAAAATCCCTATCTCGATTTAAATAGCAATTATAATTATTTATCTCTAGTAACGACTCTGAATATATACAAATCCATGGAAAGTTTTTTTAGTATTTAACTAAGGAATAATAAAATAAATATGATTGTAATAAATACGTTTCGTATGTATCACAAACCGAGTTGCCCGACGTCCGTAATAAACAACGTATTGTAAATTATACAGACTATACAACAATAATAGTTCCAGCGAAACCTTCACTTGTAAAGTATTCCTTAGGAACATTAAAAACAACATTAAGTAGGAAACAACTATCACCCTTCTTCTCCTCTTAGTGCCTCTCCAAAAACTGAAGGTCGGCAATTAGCTACGCGTATTTCCTTTAATCTCTTGCTAATGGTCCAGGTGGCCTGATGACCTGAAGAACACAGCATGAAACTGTTGGATTCGGCAGGCCCAGGACCGGAAGGAGTGACACCGATCAAGGAAGACCTGTGTCCAGCAGTGGACATATAGAAGCTGACAATGATGATGATCTTGATTGCTAAGCCTAAAAGTCCAGCGACATTTGAGATCGTTACCCACTCTTGGATGTTACTTAGCCTTCTACGTCTGATTGATCTCTTGCCTACCACTTTGCCCATCATTATAAATTGCAGGAGTGCAAATCTTTTATTTCCAAATATATGACGCAAATATGCAACTTTACGCTTTTTGGTGGTCTGCGTTAATGGGCGATTTTTTCCAGTTCGGCATAGCACTTCGACTTTAGTCACCTGGCGAGTCCAATTAATACGCAGCATGCATCTAATAGGCCCACAGTTCAAATGCTTCTTCAGGTTTTCGAAGTCTCTCTTTGATTGTCCAGGCCTGATATCCGTATAAGTAATGGCTATATATGGCTATTATTGGGGAAGACGGGTGCGCAACGATATTTTCAGGTTGTGGCTGCAAAGGACCCTCCTTCTTGTTGGAGGCACTACGGGCGATTTCAATACGGATTAGCCGCCTTCAGACTAGCATTAACGAAACACAATTGACATTTTCATTTAAAACCCGAAAATGTCACAGTAAATGTCATGTCACTAAATTTACCTATACTGACGGCAGTAGCAAAAATGGTCGTTCATGTTGAGAATTTTTATTCAATCTATTGTTAATTACCTAAAATTGTTAAGTGTGCCGCAACGATGACTGAAAAAGAAATTACGATGGAGGAACTAGAGGAAACGGTAAGTATATAACTCATCATATTGATGGTAATTTGCTACAACATAAGTTTTATTTGTAATTAGGTCACCGTGCCGCTATTTTCAATAATTAATTATACCCCTTACACCTTATTATAACTTTTGGACGAAAGCTATTTATTCGGCTGAAATGAAAGCAAAGAACAACTGCTGTATCTAATTAAATTGACCTGAACAGAAATTGGTCGTTATTTACATAAAGGGATAATCTGATTCCTCTGTCATTAGACGACATAGTAAATATTTGGGATAACATTAATACGTCCTTGCATTCTGCTATTGTTATTGGTTCTTCTAAATCTGATACAGTTTTCGCAGGTGCTTTTCATACAACACGTTCGAATTTAATTTTTTATTCATTCATAAATTCACCAATAACTATTTAAGTTGTCCATAGTATGTTATATTAAAAGCTAATGATGAAGGATATATAATACAAGCAGAATTGACAGCAATTGTCTTTTATACTCACAATTGAGCATAAACAGAAGACCATAGACCAGAAACATATTAGAAAACATTAGAAATGATGAATGTAGTATATGTAAAAAATTATCAGGTAAAACGGACAGACGAACAACTGGATCTCATGGAGTGGAAAATGGATAATGTGGAGAAGAGTCTAGTGGCACCAGTGGATAACCAGGATGTGTGTGTCATGAATTTGCTCAAATCTGTGTCTGAGGTAGGTTTTGATAATATTTCTATGTGCGTCATATATTTTAAATATAATTAAGCTATTTATTAACCATTGAAATTAAAGTTTTAATAATAAGTGAAATGTATATGGTAAATAATGTATATCCAATGATCTAATTCCCAAATAAGTCAAGTTCAAAATCACAATTAATCTTAGTGTGATCTGGATTACCTTGTATGAATTGGTTAGTTCTTTAAATTTCTAATATTGAACCAGTGTTTCATCATTATCATCATTGTCAGCCTCTAGATGTCCACTGCTGGTCATAGGCCTTCCCTAATTGGTGCCACTCCTTTCAGTCTTGGGCCTTCCGAATCCAGCAGCCTGCCACTGTATTCTTCAGGTTGTCAGATCATCTGGTAGGAGGGCAACCTATGCTCATTTTACCAAGACATGGTTTCTATTCAATGACCTTTCTTCCCACAATGGTCACTCGAGTGAAGAGGCCTGCTCATTGCCACTTCAACTTACTAATTTTGAGATTTATAAGATCATAATTTAGTATAAAATTAATATATCATCATCATCAACATTATCAGCCTATTCACATCCACTGCTGGACATAGCCGTCTCCAATGGCACACCACTGAGCTCGATCCTTAGCTCTTCGCATCCGACCACTGCCAGCCACTTTATGTATATTGTCATTCCACCTAGCTGGAGGGTGTCCTATTTCGACACCCATACCACAATGTCTAAAGACAAAAGTCTTTAACAAGTGTGTCCTACCTGTTATGACCTATGGAGCCGCGACGTGGAAACTGATGTTGCAACTAGTCCACCAATTTAAGGGTCACTCAGCGAGCTATGGAAAGGGCTATGCTCGGAGTCTCTCTGAAGGATCGCATCAGAAATGAGGTGATCCTACAGAGAACTAATGTTATTGACATAGCCCAAAGGATTAACAAGCTGAAGTGGCAGTGTGCTGGTCACATCTATGGCAGAACTAATAGCCGCTGGAACAGACCGCAGGAAGCCGCAGGAATGTATTCTGGAGTGGAGACCTCGACTTGGCAAACATAGTGTATAAATATATATTGGTGTTTAAAAGCATTCATTACTACATATAATGTACTAATGTATCCAGTCTTAATATTTCAGTATATGATTGAGGAAGGTTTTTTATACATTTCTAGTACACCTAAAACATTTATTCAATGTGCTATTGTCCACAATGTTTCCTTATTGTTTTGAGTTTAGTACAGTACTGATAATTTCTGAGAATGGTAATCAAATTGGGAGTTAACAAAGCTTGTATATTTGGTAATGACATCATGTGTTGTTCTTCAGGAAACATTATTTCTACTAAGAAGATAACATTGTATTGACAGTATTATCATTTGTGGATTACCTTAAGGGCACTAATGTCATTTGCGCTGCTCACATTGCTATATATAAAATAATTCATATATTAACTATACAGTGTGGACATGATCAGACTAGAGTGTCCTATAATATGGGTATGAGCACAACATTTATTACTCAACAAGTAACAGCTTGGTCGACTAGTTGGCAACACTGTCAGCTAGATGAAAACATCATTGTCTCTCATGGGATGCTAATAGATATGAATATAGCGAAACACAAAAGTGGTGCAGAGTACTTGTTATTTTATGAATGCTTCTAATATTGTAAAATATTAGCACACAATATTGGAAAAAGAATTAAGGGCTTGGTATTTCTACAATCTGGTTGGTAATTTTAACTCTGACATTAATAGTTAGGCGAAGAAAGGATTTGTTTTTAAAAATATTCTGTTGTATTGTTCTAGATAATATTATATAATGGACTTTATCAATGTACATTCTAAAAAATATGATATATTTATTTTTCAGCCCCTTGGTATTAGTGTTGAGGAAAGGTCAGAAAATAATTTGTGTACGGATGTCATGTTGCTCATAGCTTGTGATTTTTCAAGTTATTTGGCTATTGCTATTTCATTGTCACTGGCTTTGATATTGAAGTGGAATCTTGAGGCTATCCAAAGGATAATTGTAATTTGGCCAAAATTATCTTCTGCACATATCATGACGGAAATGATCTGTTAGGCACAACTAAGATAAATTTTGACTTTCATTTTATTTCATTTTTGTTATTTGCATTCAATTTTTTAATAGTTTGTTTATTATATAGTTGTATCATATTATACATATAACCAAGGCATTCTTCAGTTAACGAGTAATAGTTCCTTTCATAGTATCACCACATAAATTACCATGAATTTGAAAATTAATATTTATCACTTTGACGATGTCGAAAATTTTAGGCAATGAGTTAATATAATGTTTTAAAGCCATTGGGCACCCAGATAGTGTGTTTTATTTCTCTCCGTCAAAAAAAAATCTCTTCAATATCATCTTTTTTTGACAATAATTTGACTGAAAAATCGCAAGCTGCGGCTATCATGCTTGTTAGTTGATTATAGGCTTAAATGTGGTACAAAATTTAAGCCGAATTCTAATCTAAAGCCTATAGAACCGGGCCCGATGTACCGCGCTTCATCTAGCAGGGCTTTAATATATAAGTTGCAGGAGTACCATAAAAATTACTATCATACTATATAGATTTGAAATTCGTCTGCGATATTTTGGTGTACCTTACGTGTGTGTTAAGATTTTTTGTGTATATCCCTATTACGACGTGCGTTACTTCCTGGATTTAATATAGCGCTTATTTCCACTGATGAGTTATCTGCATTTTTAATAATCAAGACAGAATGTATTTTAGCAAAAGGCCAAAAATACTATCTAATAATATAATGTTGTCCTTAAATCTTGTATTCCAGTATGTTCCGCACGCGCTGCTTATTTTCAGTTAACCAGTTCTAAGTTCTTGTCCATCAAAAGATACTTCAAACGGTATTCCAAACATGATCACTTTTCATTCTTTTCCTCTATGTTAATGTAATTTGTGAGTCGAGTAGGTCAGGTGTGGTCTATTTGTATCTTATAAAGGCTTAGTACAAATATTCATTTAACCATAATATGTAAGCTTAGATTCTAAGTCATACATGAATTTTAATGTTTTTTGTTAATGACTTGACGATTGATTGTTTTTCGATTTGTTTTAATACTTTCCGTGTATTCTCTTAGTCAATGAAGATATTTTTGGGTGGTTTATATGGCAATGTTTGGTGTTATATCTGGATTTGTATTACGTAAAATCATAACCACTGTTAATTTTGTACTAAGCCTTGAAGAACTTCCCGTGAAATCTTGCTTTAGTTATCATCAATTCTAACCTGTTGTAGCTTTTGTGATCCAAAATATCAAAAGTTAACAAAAAAGCTATTAAAATCGTAAACAAAATGATTTACAAAATATCAAAACGTGATTTTATCTAAGAATCAAGGAACTTTGGCACAACGCAACGTATTAAAGTTATAAGAACATGGTATTCTGCCGTAAATGAATAATCAGAATTGGAAACGAATGAATTCCCGTCGAAACCATTCCGCGTTAGATTAATTGATTTTTTCAATTTTCAATTTTCAATTTTTTGTGCACATCGTTTATGTTGCATATTGTTTTTGGAATCGATATACGAGACCAAATATTTTTCTACTTTCAACATTAAAATTAACGTTTCTGTAAAAATACCGATGTAATTCTGTTAATTTTGATTTTCGCCCCATTTATTCTGCGTTCTATTTCAATTCTTGGATAATAGGGATATAGGGAGTACAAAATGTGGTAGAGATGTTCTTCCATTAACAGTTTGTACAACACAGGTGCGTTCTGATTACCAACAACTGCGCCGTGAGCTGGTGGAGGTGCAGACCCTGCAGCGGGAGCTGTCGTCCCGTCTCCGCACGCAGTTGCGGCTTGTGCACGGCAAGTTTGCGCGTCTTCGCCAGCGCATAGCCGCGGCATCACCACCACATTAGGAACCCACTCACCAGTAGATCGTATCAAATCTTACAATTTACTAACCAAAATCTTCTATGTTGGTTCCAATGTTTATGCAAAAACTAGTACATATATATTTAGAGTTTTGAAGCGCACGTTTTTTCAACGGGCGTTTAAAGTACTAAAAAATCCTATTAAGGTATAGCTATTAACATGTGTTACATTTAGGTACTGAGAAGTCCTATTAGATATGCACATGTGCTCTTCTTAATGTGATCTCGTTTGCATATTATATGTTTACAAGACTTCAAAGTTTTTAAAGGCGCGTTATCAAATTGCGCGCTACAAAACGCCAAATGTGGACTAATAAATTAATTTTTCGGTCATTGAAAAGTGCCAAAGCATGAGATACTGTGTACATTTTTAGTCGAATATTATAATTTTGTGTTCTTTTTGTTCTTATCACAAAGATATTCAATAATATCTAATGACTTTTTAGTGACTTAATTATTTAATAAAAAACAATTAATCAATAATAAATACAATGAAAATTTATACTATGAGGTAATATTTCTTAAGCAAAGCGCAATTGTTACCACAATGGTGTTGTAGTGTCGATTCTTTAGCGATGAAGTTGTATTGTTTAATTAATTTTAAATTAATCCACTAGTGAATTATCGTATGCTCAATATTAACTATTGTAGAGTAATATTATAATCACTCAATTATTGATAATTATATAATATCACTGTCGCACGTGCCAATATATCATAGTATAATATTTACACTTAATGAACTACTACTCCCCAAAGCACTGTTATAAGTAAAATATTCAATACATGTGGGTAATCTTAAAACATTGAGTACACAATGTGAATTATGCGGTGTTGAGTGCTGGCAACACTAAAACAGGCCTCGTTAGTTCACGGCGCAACGGCCTAATGTATCTTGGCACACGTTTACTCTACCATAATGGGTTGTGTACTTGACAAGTAGGCGGTAATGATCTCAATTTGTTGTGAGTATCGAACGAAAATGTTTAGAGTAAGTTTTTTGATCTACACACGAAAATGTAAATGTCATTTCCGGGTTTGGTTTGGTCTGAGCTAACGGCAAATACCTATGTTATATCCGTGGATACACGAATAACTCGATCATTTGTTATGAATAAATGATAATAACATAGATCCTATAAAACTTTATGAACACTACTGTTTATAAGGTATATTAGATAAATGCAATTACACATTTTTTTCTCCTTTAATTAAAATACTGGCTATAAAATAAAATAATAGCCGTTTCGTAAATTACTTACTTCAATACACTTTTCGTGTGTAGACAACATTAGAAGGAAAATAAAAAAAATTAATCAATATCCCCGACTAGTCGATAAATTTAGAAAGAATATTGACCTTTTTAGTATCCTAGCTACGAGTAAGTCGTCATAATTATTACTACTTGTTTTTAGAACATTAGCGGTAAGGTGGTGCTAAGCAAGTGAGCGATGGATGTCTGAATTAGTTCGGGGAATGACCCGCAGATGAACACTATTTATGGTAGCGATCGTTCATAAACTTTCGATGTTTTTCCTTAAACCATTGGAACAAAATTAACGGATGAAAAGTATTTAGGAAAAAATAATCGAAGATTTAACTTAAAGCGAAATTTCCTCTTAAAAATGAGAAAAAGTCTTAAAAAATTTCAAATTTCTATACCAATAAACGCTTTAAGTTGTATATGTGAAGTTGCTTGAACTACAGCGATCAATGTTTGCCAAATATATAGTTGAATAGATAAGTTACAAACGCGACAAAAACACGGTATTTAAGAGATTTGCTCATTTGAGAACGTGGACAATATAACTTTTACGTTTGTCATGATCAGCCTCTGAGGATTTATATTGAGAATTTAACTTCTTCACACATTGATAATTGTACCTAATGTTGCGGGTTTATAACATTCATTAGTCAATTTAAAAGGCAACGGACCGGCGTCGAATTTACAAACGAGTGCTAAATTGGATGATATATAAACGGAAGAGATGTTTTGCGTTTTTGGTGGAAACTGAATGGATAAGCATGTTGTCTTCTATTGTGACATGTAGGCTCAACTATTTTTTGGTAGGTTGAATACATCTAATGTATTCTAATTAGCATGATAAAATATCAAACAAATCATAATATATATCTTTTCCACTGAAATGTTAAAATATATTATTATATCTAGTTTTAAGTTGCTTTCTAAGTCTAAGTCGTTTTTTTAATTTAGCAAACCAAAAACGCGCGATCCATACGATGCCGTAACAATCATCTTGGGATATATCGTGTTACACCGACAATTACTTGTTGTTAAAAATTGAAATGGCGTCGTTTGTTCGTCGAAAAATGCGGCTAGAAATTATGTTGAAAACAAAAACGTTTTTACGTAATTTAAAGAAATATTTTAATTATGTCCGCCAAATTTGGTATCTTTCTTTCAATTTTGATTTTCTCTGGCTGTTTCGTAAAAGTTATGTTATATTTTTTTTACAAACAATCAGTGGAATTAAATATCTTCTACCTATTGTATAATTGGCTTATAAATCAGAAATTTGAATTAAAGATAAATTGAAATTCCTGCATAAAACGTAAAGATTTTTTTCTTCAGCGTTTCGGTTTTGTTTTAATTTTGCTTTCGTATTTTAAATTTAACCATTGGTCCTACATGTTGTAATGTCAAGGCAACTGAGCGGCAATTACGCTAATTACGGTTTCTGGTTGCAAACTGTAGATATCGTAAGATTTTAGATAAAATTTACCTATACGTTACACGTACCTGTAGTACCTGTATTTGTAGTGTTAGCGATTTCCTTAAATATTGCATTTATTTACCCATTTCGTTATCCTATTACATTGATAAAACTAGAATTAGTCATTCACTTTAAAATTTAATGCACGTTAATTAATACATATCGTATTGCATGCTCGTCTTTATTGCACTTGTGGTGAGGTGCGGCCATGTTTGAAATCGTTGTTTAAAAAGTGCGCGTTGTTTTGTTTTTTTAATGACATAATATATTGTTACATTATGCCAATGAGTAATGTTGGTTTTTATGGCATGTTTTCTTATATTTCTTTTTGTATTCATGCTGTTACTTATATATGTTTTGTTATTTTAATAAATTGGGTACTCGCCTCATCACTAAATCGTTCGTTAGTCGTAAGAGAAATACATGTCTGAAACTATGTCTAAGTGGTAAATACCTATTTACCATTGACCTGATTTTATAGACTAAACTCGTCTGATGCCCTTAATGATTTTTGATATGATTTATACACTAGTGATCCTTTATATTTAACTTGTACATTCATTTAGTAATGTCACGTGTTTTATAGATGCTAATTACTATTTAATTTATGGAAATGCGGCTGAATGGGAATTGTATGAGAGATTCGACCTGAATTATTTATAGATTTAGTGACAAAAATAGATTCTAAATATTATTGCGTAACAATGCACTTATTAGATAAGTTCTATGCGTCTCTGCAAACATGTACTCTAAAATGTATTATTTTGATATTTTCATTCGAACGGTTCTGATATTCCTTTTTTTAAATAATGAAGCACGTCCATTGAACTTTATGCTCTGAAGCACAAACTACAAATCAAATAGCACACCGGTTATTACTGCCACTATAAAAATGAATTGTCGAAATATTTTTGTCAACTGACAGTACTTACGTTTTGTAAAATGGAAATTAGTTGTCATTATCTAAATACCTTCTTCAACATAATTTGACTATAAGTGTACCACATTTCAAATATTTATGAGATGATTATTGTTAGAAAAAATTATACGTTGCTATAATCATATTCGCTGTCATCGTAAATTTACAGTTCGTTTAACACATTTCTGCTGTTCGGTAAACAATTGGACCATAGGCAAACATTTATGTTTTTATTATATTCTGTATATATACATAAATAATAAATATTGCTCTTTCAAATATATATCAATATATTTAAAAAGTCTTATATTTGAAATGTGGTGTCCTCTATCGTATCTCAATTCACAACGACTCTCGGGAGTCCAATTACGACAATATCGCACTGTATATTCCTATTTATCTGTAGTAGGATTTTAATTTAGTGTAATAAAATTTCAGAGCCCAGTGACTTTAATCCTCTGGTTGTATATTTAATCATTTCTATTACTATTTTCTCGAATATATTCGTATGTAAAGCGGCTTGAAGCGAATCGATTGCAATTGTCGATATTTTTGTAGACAATACATTGATGGCTCACATTAAGGATTAGTTCACAATAGATTGCTTGCAATACTTTAGGTCTTTTTTTATTTATGGGTGTGTGACCTCTTACATAAAAAAGTCACAGTTGGTTTAATACAAAATAATTGCAATTGATCGTCTATGAGGCGCTTTACTAATATAATTGTAATACCCTATTGTTTAAAATTAAACCTGTTTGGTTTTATTTTCGAATAAACTTTTTTTATATTTAACGGTGGTTTTATTTTATCTTCATGAGGGTGGCAGGTTCATTAATTTTACAAAAAATAAACCTAGTAATATATTGTATGAACAAGAAAGAAATAGTTCAATCAAAGGACATTTTAAAAATAATGCTAGTTTTCTCTATTACTTTGCATTAAGATAAAACAGATTTTCTGAAAATGAAGGCAGCATTTTTATTTCGCTCTTATTTTGTGGGAAACTTCTCATCAATTCCATTCAAATATTTTGTTTTTGTACAAATAACAAAGGATATAGTTGCTTATATTTTAATTTATGAACACCAAAACCTTCTCATTTTAAATGGAGACCCAAATGGATTTCCTCTTAAAATGAAATTGAACAATTTCACTGTTGGAAATCCAACAGTAAAACTGTTTTTGAATAAAGACAACATTTGAATTACATTACATTTTTAATCAGCCTTACAAACAACTTATAAAAGAATTGTACATCTAGATAGACTATTTTTGAGAATTCCACTGGTCCACTGTAAGTGTCTTTTGAGTGAAGGCATGTATTGATTTGAGTTCTTCTTGCAGCACCGAGTTGACTAGCCTGTAATGTACAACAGGAACATGTAAAAACATAAATGTACTACTTAGTTTCAAAATGGTCTGCTTTCTGGCAATAAAACTCACATATATTCTATGTTTATTTCCTCAAAAAGGTGTAGTGTTGTAGTGCAGTGTAGCACTTCCATGTTTGAACAGTTATGTTTAGCACCATGCAATAGGCAGGGAGCCTATTGCCATAAATCAGACACAAATTTTTAGTAAGAAAAGCCCAATCATGTGTAGGCCAACCTGGATCATGATTGCCACTTACAACCACTTGATCAATGAAACTATCAAGCAGGTAAGCTGTTGTTTAACTAGTGTCTTTCAATGATTTTTTTACTTTTTACTGTTCTTCCTACTTTTATATAAATTTATCATACAATGTGAACAAAACTGAACGGTATTATTTATTTATGTAGCCTAATGTTTTAATAGTTGTGTCCAGCAAAATAAATCAATTACGATTCAATTAAAAACCCCAATACATATAAACTTATTGATACTTGTACAATCAAAACATGAAATTTTATTTATAACCACAAACTATATGATAAGCTAAACACCCTGGTTGTCAACAGGCAGCAGTATGGGTCACGTCAAAAATTGTGCTCTGTGATCCCCAATGCGAATCTCGAGTACAAGGAATATGGAATAAACCCACTAAGTGAGGTTGACAATGACGATATAAAAAGAATTAATCACCTGTGACGAGCTAGTAATGGCTTCCCTTGAAACTTATCAGAAACAATGAGAGCTGAAAATTTTCCCCCACAACCATCACTTTCATCGACCACCTCCTGTAAATAAAGAAGGGTTATTAATTAAATTTGTTGTATTTTATTTCTGATGTGGTTGTGGCCATGACCAGCCAGTTTAGAGGTACATAAATTAATATCACTCCTATATTATCCCCTTAGAGGTCGACAGAGGGATATAGTACATTGCTACAATGATCTTTATTATAGTATTTTCCAACACCTTTTCATCTATTAATGTAATACTCTTTAAATGGCGTCACGGTATATTAATAATAAATATGACTATTATTAGTCAAGCACAGAAAAATTTAAATGCTTTCATAAATAGTAAAAATAGCAACGAATAAAAATAGCAGCAAAATAATAATAGCAAATTAATAAAAACAGGAGCATAAAATAACACAAATAAATGTTAAAACTTACGACATGGACCGCCTCCAATTCTTTAGTTAACTTCTCCTTCAGATATTCTCCTGTATACACCATTGTCTGTGATCAATGTATTACGTGTCAAAATTTCCTGTAAAAGTGATTTCTATTATCACTAAAGTCAAGTATCTACTTTAAATAAAGAAATATTATTTTATTTTTGCTATTCTGTTTCCAGAATTGAGTGAAATGACATAAAACATATGTGCATGACATTTAACAATGACAACACTCTTTTTTGTAATTCTTAGGTGTAGGAATTGTTCAGCCATCATAATATAATTTTGCATAATCGCATAATTTAACTAAATTACATTTTTTGCTTTATTTATTACATCTATGTAATAGTTATAATCGTTTAAGAAATTTTTACACACTGAAAACACAAATTATTCTAACCTACCTTCGTAAAATTTATTAGAGTGGTTATCTAACAAGCACATACTTTTTACGTAATGAATTCGGACTTAGTAATAAAATTGATTGATTCATACGGAGGCTGGCATAAAGAAACTAGCAGGTATAAGAGCTTCAATAACTGACACCATATTTATAATTCTAATCGTCAAATTCGCTTAGGTACTACGCTAAAAGAGGTAATATATTTATTACTTTAAGCGTCGCCGTTGCAAGCTATTGTGGGGTTGCGTCCAAATAGCAACCAGATATAAGACTTTTAAATTTTGACCACAGCTTGGGATCTAGCCATGATATCAACTATTACAAAATACCGACAATATACGAATACCGACAATATTCACAAACTGGTAGCAGCTTCTACATATTCGTTCACCATTAAAAACAATTTTCAATGACATTTCATTACATTTTATTTTTTAAATTAACCAGTGTTTTATATCACAACAAACTTCGTAAAATCGTTCATCAGTCAGCTTAGAATATTTCATATTTCAGATAAATTATTATTTTTTTAGATTAATTTTTCGTCATGAAAATTGAAGGCGAATCTGCTTTACTCAAGAAAAACTTTACAGAATGGAGATTCAGTCAATATCCCAAATACATTTTGTTGCCGATTGATGAAAATCATGATCAGATCAAGATAAATGTTAATAATATAGTGTACTCCGAGGTAAATTCCCACGTTTACCTAATTATTTTCACTCTAAGCTCGTCAGAACTTCGTTTTACATATCGTCAGGATTAAAACGAAGAATTATATATATGATGAAATTCTACAATTACATAAACTTTAAGCAAATCATTAATAACCTGAGTATACATTTTAATGCGTCATTATGTATATGCAAAATTTCATTGACAAGCAAAGAGTTTTTTAAACTCTAAACTGAGTATTCTCTTATTACTATTTTAATCAGAGGCGAAGAGAGAGGCGATCAATCATCCTTTCCACTTCAATTCTATCACAAGACATCTCTCTTTCCCGCAGTAAAGTAAGGATTAGTAAGAAAAATGCGGGTAACTTGATCCTGATTAGTCACTCCCATTCATAATTATTTTAATACTGCAATACCTTTATAATTATTATCACCATACTATTGTTAATTATTCCATCATGAAATAACGCTACTCTTTGGTTTACTCCCGCATACTACCTACTACTACTACTTCCATTATTAAATACCCAGCTAAAAAAAATTTAAACTTAATCTAGAATTTCAGGACCTTTATTTCCACCGTTCAGCTTCTATTTTCATTAACACCAGGCCACGCCTCGGCCTCTCGAGCGGAATGTGCGATTAGTTTGCGCATCTGAAGAAGCTCTCGCCAACATTTTAGAAATGGATTCTGATATAATACACTGTCCGGATTTCGTGGAGTTTATCGCCGGGAGAAAATTGCCGTACGGGGCTTTGCCGGTCGCTCATCGGTAAACATGATGATAATGTGATTCTTAGATGCTTCGAATCATTAAATTCCATGGCCCGAGACAATTCATTATATCTACAGACTCTCAAACTACCTATTCTAGGGGAATGTAGTTAAATTTACTCATCTATAATACTTGGCTCGTTGGTCGACCGGTTGCAAGGGCGATTGCTGATCCTGGATTCGATTCTGGGCTAATAATGGACTGTTATAACTTAAATTTTTCGTACAAATTTCTAGTAACGTCTCGGGTCTGGATCTGTGCTTGGTGAATGGCAAAAGACTCGTCGTCTAATCTATGGTAGGTTGTAAACGTGGTGAAACTTAGGAATGTATTACAATCTTCTGGGTAACCCTTCGGGGATTACAGGTGTCATGTTACATTCTTAGTCGTTAATTTGTAAACATGTAAAATCAAGTGAACTTTGTGTCCTCCTGCTATTTTCGTTAATTTTTCGTTATTTTCGACGTTTTCTTCGTATGTATTTTCTTCTTGTTATTTAACGTATCAAGGTTACAAAGTATGGCTCACGTGATCATTTATAAATGTTTATTTTTTAAGCTACGGAGGCCATCAATATGGGTTATGGGCTGGACAATTGGGCGACGGGCGAGCCCATATACTTGGTGAATACGTCAACAAGTAAGGAAACTTGAAGTACATTGTCGTCAGTTATAACAGCTATTATGACTTTGACCATACTGCTGGATGCGACAAGCCGCGGACAGGGCGCGATGGCGCTCATTGGGGGAGGCCTATGTCCAGCAGTGGACTGAGATAGGCTGATGATGATGATGAT